>BOPN01002278.1:177500-188976 GCA_017312705.2 Penaeus japonicus | reverse complement strand
TGTATGTATGTATGTATGTATGTATGTATGTATGTATGTATGTATGTATGTATGTATGTATGTATGTATGTATGTATGTATGTATGTATGTATGTATGTATGTGTGTTCTGTGTGTATGGGATTGTGCATGGGCATATGCAGGTGTGTTTATGTGTGTGTAAATGTTGACAACAAAGCCCAGATAAAGATATATTTTAAAAAAAGTATATTAAAGGTTATATCTTCCATATATATTAACATTCTATCTTAATCTATAGTCAAAAATACACCATCACCAATATGAATATTCAGAAACATGTTTTATTACTATTCACTTTATAAACCATTTCGAGTAGCTTCGTCAATAGATAAAACCTTTTCTGCAAATAACTAAAAGAAAAAACACAGTAGCACAGGATTCACAGCATCACAGACACGGTATGCAACCCGTTCCCTTCAAACAGCCATGATGGAACAAAACATAAGACATATTTAGAGAGTGGCTCACTTGTGATTGAGGTAGATCCAGGTGTGTGAGGTGAACCAGACCAGGATCGTGAACAGGAGCCCACTTCCAGCAGCCGACAGTAACAGGTAGACAACACCCGACCTGGAAGTTTATATTCCTCTAAGCATATTTTAAAGTGACTTCAGTGAAGGACATCTTTTGAGATTTTACCTTATTTTGGAGTGTGTGAAAAGTGGGATTACACATGTGATACTACATGTTTATTACCGAAAATATTCAAAACATTGAATGGAAATATAACTACAGTGAGAAAGGCTTTACCTTACACAAGGTAATTCAAGATATAAGCAGGGAAAGATCCTGACAAGATCCCAAATAACAAATCTATCTAGTTAAAAAGTTAAAACATCAACAACATTTTAGAGATTCAGACAGGGAATCTTACATAGCTTGGTAGCAGGTGGCATTGAGAGCTGTGCGATACTGGTGGTGCATAGACTGGCATTCTAGCAGGGCAGACACACCACCCAGACTGCGCTGAGACTGGTTCACAAATGCAGCTAGGTGGTCCAAGCGGGGGTGAATCTATCGAGGTCAAGCGTATGAAAAATCAAATAACTTTCTTTGCAAATAAGAAAGAGAAAAGTACACTTATATAACTGCAAAGACAACATTTCATATACTGGAAATATAATCACACAATTGCATTACTTTTTGGACTTATATTTATATATATACCTTGTAACTTTTCCAAAGTTAATTATCCAAATAGTACATTCAAAATTCCTTAAAGTTAAGGTCAATAGTATATAATACCTTCACTGTAAAAAATAAAGCCCATACAGTTAATTTTTTTTACATATAATAAAGAATCTAATACTCTCAAACTCAGATCTAAGAACTGAAAACAAAATACTTAGGAAAATTATTTCATATTTCTTGAACATATGATACTAATGATGCAACATTTTTGCCTCTAAAACTGGAAGACTTTGCCGATATTTTATATGCACTAATCCAATAGAAGACACAAGTAGAAAGAGAGATGAAATACTATCAGAGGAAATAACCCAGAAATGCATACAAACCTCTTGACGATCATAATGGCTATCAGCCAGAGTAGTAACTTTGTTCAGTGACGTCATCACAAGTTCGGCTGCCTGCTTGGCATGGGTCAAGTAGCGAGTGAATGGTGATTTGCGTGTTGGGTCGCAGCGAAGGTAGTAAGTAGCCACATCTCGAGACACAAGTTTGCTCAGCTGACTCTCAAGGAAGGGATTAGGATCCATACACCAGTCTGAGAGAGCCTATTCATGAACAGATTTGGATTAGTATGATGGGAGGAAAAATGCTACACTAATTCATATCCAGATGAGAAAGACATTGCCCATAACATTTCAAAAGCAAAATCTAATCCCTTTTCTTCATATGGACTTTAAATCTAACAAAATCAACAACACTTTAGTTGTCTGAACTTACTCAATGTTATACTCCATATAACTTAATCATATTTCAGAATTACTATTCACTATAAAGTTCAGAAATATGTGGATTTTGAGATATAGTATTCTTCCATACTCACAACAGTGGAGACCAGATAGAGTGACGTCAAACCCCAGCAGAGGATCATAGCCAGCAGTCCCAACACAGAAAATCTACAAAGCATATCATATCTATTAGGAAATGGTTACTACTGTCATTTCTTAGGCATCATTCCCTGTAGGCAACAGTGAAATCTAGTGAATCTATCATAATTACACACTCACAAGAGTATGATAGAGGAAATAAAGTACTATCAGATTATCAGTCTTAAACCAAAGCTTATAAGTAAAGTTTCCTTGGCTATGAAAATTAAAAAAAAAAAATTAGCTACATGTAACCAGAAATGTTGAAAAAAAAGAAAAAAAAAAGCCACGTACAATGCATGCTGCAATGTTGATATCAACATGGAGCAATATGAAGCTACATAGTCCCCTTTGTTAGGGGAACTACTGGGCTATTTTGTAATAAAAATTGCCCAGGTGATACATCTTTAAGCAAGGGCCCTTTTAGCTCAACCCTACTTTATCTGATCAAATTACCAGACTTAATTAAATGCAGGTTCCAAATTATCAAAAAATCATTTTTATCAATAAAAAAATATATACATAATTCAATCAGTATTGGTTGATATAATATGGTTTATACAATATGAATATATAAAATATATTTCATAGACTTAACCATTCATGGATTTCACTAAAGCTAATATGCTTGGGCCACTACTCATCTAACACATCTAGCACGCACACGCTGACGCACACGCACACGCACACGCACACGCACGCGCACGCGCACACGCACACGCACACGCACACGCACACGCACACGCACACGCACACGCACACGCACATGCACACACATACACACACACACACGCACACGAACACGCACGCACCTACACACACACACACACACACACACACACACACACACACACACACACACACACACACACACACACACACACACACACACACACACACACGCACACACGCCCACACCTATACCCCCCCATCCCCACACACACGCCCACACACCCCCACACACCCACACACACCTCCATCCCCCTCCCCCATCCACACACACCAATAAACCATCAGCTCCACAGTAATACCCACGTTATGAGTGTGCAGCGCGAGTGCTTGGCCACCCCGACCATCACCACCAGCACGACGATCATGAGGATGCCTGTCACGCCCTGGGTGCCCACCCAACGTGCCAGTTCGCCCACTCCAAGCATGTGCACCATGCCTCCCATCTCAGCTCCTGACATCTGGGTGTGATAGGTTCATTAATATCAGTGGAATTCGGTTACATATATATATGTTAAATTTGTTCAAGCACAAGCAAAAAGCAGAATTATTTACTGACCATTCACTTAACTCACTCATGTTTAAGTAATTATCTTAAGTAATGGAAAGCTATATCTTGAAGTGAAATACCAAACATCTACACATAAAACACATATCAATTAATCATAGCCATTTGCAAATAACAAAGCAATGAATACCTGTTCCCAGCTAATCCAAAACTCACGTACCATAGAATTGATGTCCTCCACATTAATGAGAAGAACCTCAGAGATGTTGCCCTGCATGTAATGAAGTGACTCTCGAATGAACATGTCCACACTCTGGTTCTCCGTCTTTTGCCTCTGAACGGTATCCTTGAAGAGGTTCAGTTGCGGTTGCAGGTTCCTCCGGATAGTCTCGTCAAAGAGTTTGGTCTGATGAGAGATCAAGGGTTGTTTAATTATAAGATATTGTTAAATATTATATATGTATATATATATATATATATATATATATATATATATATATATATATATATATATGTATATATATATATATATATATATATATATATATATATATATATATATGTATATATATATATATATATATGTATATATATATTTACATATATATTATACATATTTAGATCTGTTACATTTGGATAATCACGACAACTAAAAGTTGCACTTCAACTACATATCGCTTATCTAATACATATCCCTGTCAGACACACCTGGATAAAAACGACAACTAAAAGTTGTCGCTTCAGCTCCGGGCAAAACTTTTAAAACTCAAATACGTAACATCCAAGTAACGAACACACCATGAAATCATCATCACTTCGGAATCATGACCTTTACGACTTCACTGACATCCAAAATATTCAGAAACATAAAAAAAAAATGCGTGGCATACACCATGAAATCATCACCAGTTTCGGAACCACGACCTTTAAAACACACCACACACAGACACAATAGACTCGACAACATTTTTGTAGACGTTCACCTGATTGCTGAGAGAGTGCACCATGCTGTTGATGTTGTCCAAGGAGCGAATGGCCTCCGACATTCCCTCGTGGACCTCTTCGTTTCCCCATATGCTCACTCCCAATGCTCCCCTGGGGGAAAAGGGTGACGGTTAAAAAGAATAGTGTGTTTTTGTAAGAGGTAGATATGTAGATAATGTACACGAGATGTCAGATAGTTATGAAATATACTCTCAGTGATTCTCTTTGGGAAAAAGACAGTTAGATACAATAGTGCATTCTTAAATGGTTAGTACTTCAAATGCTTATCTTGGGAAAATCATTAGAATTACATGTCAATATATTTTATCTATATTCATAGAAAGATAATTCCAAAAAAACAATAAACTAACATGATAATCAATCAACATGTCAAAAAGAAAGAAATCAAAAAAAAACACTGAGAGCAGTAAATACATGACAACAGAGCGAGCGCAATCCCCCCATCAATAAAACCAAAACAACTTACAAGGTCAATATGGCAAAGAGGACAAGTGTGACCTTGAGACAGGTGATGGAGCCGGGCTTGCGGGGTCGATTGTCGCAGCATCGGGTCAGCAGGTACAGCAGAAGGACCAATAACGTCAAGATTAATATTCCTGCTGGAACGGAGCCGATGATGCCAAGGCTCTGGAAACAAAATGGAGTTCCTCGTCAGTGAAGAAAAATCATTACGTGAATAAACTAATAAGTAAAGAAATGAAGCTTATTCATTTAGTGGTAAAAATAATAATAAATAAATCATAAGCCTACAAATGAGTAAATAGTAAACCAACAAACAATGAAACTTAAAAAAATATATAATCAGGTATTTCCGGGAGTTACACTTCTGAGCTCAAACTTTACCAGTTCGCAAATTATTGATAATGACTACTAGATGATATCTATATTTATATCAAATTCTGATAAATATACCACATAGAAAACCGTAGTATACACTTTTTTTAGTGACATTTTACAGACTAATCAAACGCTAATGAACAAGGCAATACGTTGCCTTACCGATCACGAAAAACAAACAAAAAAAATTACTTACATACAGCCAGAAACAAAATCTAATAAACACAGTGGTACAACGATTACCTCCTGGCACGAGAGTGGAGCGATACCTACCTCCTGGTACACAGGCGAGTAAGGTTGGAAGGTAGAATTGACGAAGTGAAGTGTGAGGTTGATGTGCGGCACATCATGGAACCAGTCCACCCAGAAGACCCGCTGCACCACTGCCTCGGAGACTACACTGTAGCCCTCCATCGCCATGGTCTAGCTCTGCTGTGGACCCTCGCCTCCTCGCCTGCCTCCCCCTCTCACTCCTGCCCGCGCCCACTTCTCATCCTGAAACTGAAAGAGGGCGATGGTTAAAATAAAGCGAGAGAAAGAAACATTTCGTATTTACTAGTGACACTGCTCATCCCGAAACTGAGGGAGGGTGAATGGAGAGGACGCCTACGGAAATCTGGGAGGGAAACACTCCTTATTCAGCATCGATACACTTGGTAATGGGAACAAAGGAAAAGCGGCGAGGATTAAGGATTGTGTTCATCATTTGTTTCCACGGAGAGAGATGGGGAGGGAAGGAGGGAGAGGGGGGGGGAGGGAGGGAGGGAGGGAGGAAGGGAGAGAGGGAGGGAGAGAGAGAGAGAGAGAGAGAGAGAGAGAGAGAGAGAGAGAGAGAGAGAGAGAGAGAGAGAGAGAGAGAGAGAGAGAGAGAGAGAGAAAGAGATAGAGAGGGGGGGTGTATATATGTAGGTATATATGTACGTATGGAGTGAGGGAGGGAGAGAGGGAGGAAGAGAAAGAGAAGACGAAAAAAACAGAGAAGAGAAGAGCGCGAGAGGGGTCGGGGAGAGAAGACCAGACACATTTTGCTAACCAAGTTCATTATTACTGTCTCTCTTGCAATTATTGGATATCGGTGAAAGAGACACGGGGGAATAATAGAGAATAAAGGGATTTCAGGAGAGATTCTGCATATAACTCTCTGCATACAGGGATAAGTAAAGGCGCAGATAAATGGACACACGAACATTCATTCATGTATGCATAATAATTAATCAATGAAGCATATCATATAAATACACATACATACATACATACATATACATATACGTGCGTGTGCGTGTGCGTGTATGTGTGTGTGTGTATGTGTATATATATATATATATATATATATATATATATATATACATATATATATATATATATATATATATATATATATATATATACATACATACATACATACATACATATATACATACATATCACCTCACCGACACCACCGGCCCATGTCAAAGGTCACGACTAAAAATACGATTCATCCAAGATAAATAAGGAGCGAGAGCCTCCTGCAACGAGCGTGACGTCACAGGTTACGCAATGCCCCCACTTACATGCACTGGCCGTATCTACATACACATGTCCTTCCTCCGCATGACGCACATGATGCTTGTTATTTATTTGGAGCCACGGGATATGATATTCATTTTGTTCATCAACTGGTATTGTTTTGTTCAACATCTCCACGATGAAGAAAGCACGGACCTACTGACCTTCGACGACAGTGCCCAATAAACAGATTATAAACTTAATTAGTAAAGTTTCATCAGCGTCTCTTTTCTTTATCAAATAAAATCCTATTATATGTTAACGGTATCATTCCTTCATTTTCCTGATCATTACCGAGGCATAACAATGCATATGTAACTAAACCGAAAAGGAAAACACCTTAATTAAGCATCTCCAAACGCCACCATCATTAATAGCAACCTTCTGTATGCAAGACAGAGGGAGGGAGGGAGAGGGGGGAGAGGGAGAGGGAGAGGGAGAGGGAGAGAGAGAGGGAGAGAGAGAGAGAGAGAGAGAGAGAGAGAGAGAGAGAGAGAGAGAGAGAGAGAGAGAGAGAGAGTTAGAAACACGATACCCAATTCTATTTCACTTCAATATCAAAACTTCTTCCATAATTAACAAAGCTCCCGGGAGACTCCATCTACATCCTCTTCCGCACTAGCACTTCCATTCCCACATGAATATTCAAAATCCAAGGGCCTTTTTTTTTTTTTTTAAGTCGAAAACTCCCCCTCCTGCGCGAACGTAAATATCAACATACATACATACATACATATAAACATGAATAAATACATAAATGTGCCGGCTCGCAGGAGATAGGACTTCGACGTGTGGAGACTGTTGCCCTGAGGGATGCTGATGCGACGCTAATGCCAGAGGAATTTCCGCTTCATCGGCATAGATTTCTTAACAAGCTGCTTTAGTTAACTTCTCTTCTGTGTCTTTGTCTCTGTCGACATTGCTTTCTCTGGCATTCCTTCTGATTCTCTTCTTTAGTTTTTTTGTCTCTTTTGCTATTATTTTCTTTGTCATTTGTCCTAGTTGTTTTAATTTATTTTTGTCGCTCTTAATATGAATTTATTTGCTATTCCTCTTGACCCTTGTGTTGTCTCCTACTTTATCATTCTGCTTGATCTTCCTCTTCTATTTCTTTGCATCTTTCGTTGTCGCCTTCATTTACCATTTCCCCGCGATCATTCTCTTTAATCTCTTAAGTCTCTCTTACCCTCATTATCTTTAGCCATTCCTCCTCATCCCTCCACATTCCCTTATCCTCTCTTTCTTTAGCCATCCTTCCTCGCCTTTTCTCCTCATCCCTATCTCTCCACATTCCCTTCGAAAAGAAAAAAAAAATCTTGCGAAAGTGTGAATGAAGACGACTGAAGAATGAGCGTACAGTACGACTGCGTGTTTACTCTAGACAACGCCGTTTCTCCTTCCAAGATTCCCGCCCGGTGTTATTTGCCTTACGCCGTCTGATTTCATTTGCACATGACAGTCAAATAACAGCGGTCTCCTTGCGAATTCCTTTCTTGCTTATATGTTGAGCTGGGGGATTGGGGAAGTGGGAGGAAGTGGAAGAGGGGGAGGATGGGGGGAAAGGGGAAGGAGGAGAAAGGGGAGAAGGAAGGAGGAAGGGGGAAGGGGAAGAGAAAGGGGAAGGGGGAAGGGGGAAGGGGAAGGGGAAGGGGGAAGGGGGAAGGGGAGGGGGAAGGGGAAGGGGAAAGGGGAAGGGGGAAGTGGAAGGGGAAGGAGGAAGGAGGAGGAAGAGGAGGAGGTGATGAAAGGAATTTTCATGCTCTCACTGATTCTTTTTTGGCAATCACTTCCTTCGTTTTGTACATAATTTTCCACCTTGCTTTGACAGCGCCCGGCGTGTTATCATGTGGATTTGCGTGACGCCCCGCTGTCTGGCGTTGCTGCCGTTCAATCTTCGACCTTGCGTTTTGCATGCACCCTTGTCGTGTATGATTCTAAAAATGCATATATTAATATGTACATACATACATACATACATACACACACACACACACACACACCCGACACCCCCCCCCCCACACACACACCACGACACCCCCCACACACAAATCCTCCCTTACACCCTCCCTTTCTAACCTCCCCACCCCCTACCCCCTACCCCCCCACACGCACGCACACACACACACGCGCACGCACAGAGAAAGAGCAAATTCCCCACACTGACAAACCTCGCCTCGCTTCCCTGGCCAGCCCCTCGGCCCGAATGTGGTGCCTCGGTGAACATGCCTTTTCCCCTCCTAATATCTCCCCTCGGCCTTCCCTTCCTACTTTCTATCTGCACTTCGATATCCGGTGTTATTTCTTGATTTTCGTTTCCCTCTCTTTCTCTTATTTTTTCCTTTTTTTAAGTTTTGGTTTTATATTTTTTTTCTCTTCCTCTCGCTTTTTCACTCTTTCTTTCTTTCTTTCTCTCTCTCTCTCTCTCTCTCTCTCTCTCTCTCTCTCTCTCTCTCTCTCTCTCTCTCTCTCTCTCTCTCTCTCTCTCTCTCTCTCTCTCTCCCTCTCCCTCTCCCTCTCCCTCTCCCTCTCCCTCTCCCTCTCCCTCTCCCTCTCCCTCTCCCTCTCCCTCTCCCTCCCCCTCTCTCTCTCTCTCTCTCTCTCTCTCTCTCTCTCTCTCTCTCTTCTCTCTCTCTCTCTCTCTCTCTCTCTCTCTCTCCCTCTCCCTCTCCCTCTCCCTCTCCCTCTCCCTCTCCCTCTCCCCCCCCTCTCTCTCTCTCTCTCTCTCTCTCTCTCTCTCTCTCTCTCTCCCTCTCTCTCTCTCTCTCTCTCTCTCTCCCTCTCTCTCTCTCTCTCTCCCTCTCCCTCTCTCTCTCCCTCTCCCCCCCCCCCTCTCTCTCTCTCTCTCTCTCTCTCTCTCTCTCTCTCTCTCTCTCTCTCTCTCTCTCTCTCTCTCTCTCTCTCTCTCTCTCTCTCTCTCTCCCTCTCCCCCCCTCCCTGTCCTTCCCCCACCCATATCACATCACACCCGGCCCTGCTTATTACTAATGAACACGCCCCATTCGCTCACATCCTTTCTTAATCGCTTGTGAATATTTTAACCCACACAACGCACACTGATACTTCGCCGGGTCTCTAGCTCTCTGCCTCTCTCGTTCTCACTCTCTCTTCTCTCTCCACTCTCTTCTCTCTTCTCTCTTCTCTCCTCTCTCCACCTCCACTCTCCTCTCTTTTCTCTCCTCTCTTCTCTTCTCTCGTCTCTTCTCTTCTATTCTCCCGTGTCCTTTCTCCACTCTCTCCACTCTCCTCTCTCTTCTCTCTCTACTTTCCACTCTCCACTCTGCACCTCCACTCTCCACTCTCCTTTCTTTACTCTCCTCTCTCCACCCTCCATCCTCCATCCTCCATCCTCCACTATCCACCCTCTACTCTCCACCTCCACTCTCTTTTCTCCACTCTCTACTCTCCACTCTCCTTTCTCCACTCTCCACCCTCCTCTCTCCGCTCTCCACCTCCAATCTCCTCTCTCTACTCTCCACCTCCACTCTCCTTTCTCCACCCTCCACCCTCCACCCTCCACCTCTCCACCCTCCTATCTCCTCTCCTCTCGTGTGTATGTGTGTGCAAATACATATTACTGAATACATATTACAGTGACAATTTCAGTCTGGCTAACCTATTTCCATGTTTTCCTTTCGCCAGCGATGAATAGGAACGTGCGCATTTGGTCCCAGATAGGAAGCTCTGATTGTCAATTTTCTATAAAAGCTTTTCTCTCCCCTTCCTTTTTTCTCAGTTCCTTTGTTACCTGGCTATGTAGTCAGTCGTGACGTCAATCGCTATTTCACTTTTGATATATTTGTATGATTTTTTTATTTCTATTTACGACAGGATTGAATTACTAAAGAAAAGGTCAGTATGGAAGTCTGGTGTATTAATAGGAACTTTTGAATATCTTTTGAATAACTGCAGAACTGGTTGATTCGGTACAATAAGGAAACAAGATTCAAGTTTTTCTTTGTCTTATACAAGCAAATCTTTATTTCGCAAACATTTCGTGTTATCTATAAAACTGAAAAGGCTTGTATAAAACAAATAGTTTATTTTTTTGTTATTTCAAATCTTCTAGGCAAAATTCGATGCCTTGTCATATCTCATATGCCATTTCCCGTGGAAACGAATGAGTGAGAATGCCTGAGCTGTTTCCTGAAATACTAAAGAAAAAAAAAAAACAAAGGCATCAGCTTAAAATCCTCTCTGGAGAGAAATGTTTCAGGAAAAATTCGATGTCTTGCAATAAAAATATAATGTGTGTGTGTGTGTGTGTGTGTGTGTGTGTGTGTGTGTGTGTGTGTGTGTGTGTGTGTGTGTGTGTGTGTGTGTGTGTGTGTGTGTGTGTGTGTGTGTGGCGCGCGTGCTTATTCGATTCTCACACCCTCATCTTGAATAAAAGTCAATCCGGTCTTCCCCCCTCTCCCCCCCGCCTCCACATCTTCACCCACGACAAAGTCCTTTGATTCCCACTCTCGCCCTCTTCCCGTTCACTCCCTTTCCACTTCCCTCCTTATCCCACTTTTCCCTTCCTCCATTTCTTCTCTCGTCTCTTCCTCTTTTCTTTCCTTTTTTCCCATCCCTCCCTCTTCTCTTCCTCTTTTCTTCCCTTTTTTTCCCATCCCTCCCTCTTCTCTTCCTCTTTTCTTCCCTTTTTTTCCCATCCCTCCCTCTTCTCTTCCTCTTTTCTCCCCTTTTTTCCTATCACTCCCTCCCTCTTCTCTTCCTCTTATCTCCCCCATTCTTTCCGTCCCTACTTTTCCCTTCCTCATTTCTCCCTCCTCCTT
>BOPN01002278.1:165000-172500 GCA_017312705.2 Penaeus japonicus | reverse complement strand
CCCTCCGGCCGCCCATCGAGAGGCAGACTCAGAGCAGGGAAAAATATATTTAATCTCAAAATCTGGATTCTTAAACTGTATTTCTTGTTTTGTTTTGTTTTTTTTCTAACGGAAATTTGTTGATTACTAAGACATTGAATTTCCCTTGCTTAGTTTAGCTTAGTACTAAAATTACCACCAAGGATAACTGACACAGAGGTAGGAAAACTATATATATATAAAGTATAAGTACTATGTTGTAATATTCTTTAACAGGTTTATGATATACAGTAATAGTCCCATCCTCCCTTCTGAAATGTGCCGTACTCATCCGTAGACTTTAGCACAGCCGCTTGTCTAATTAATCCTTCCACCCATAATGGCATGAACCAAATATATAAATATATTGTTCTTAAGTCTGACTGATATAAAAGGGCGCTGGCGGAGAAGGGGAGGGAGAGAGATAGGGAGAGGGAGAGGGAGAGGAAGACTGAGAGGGAGACTGAGAGGGAGAGGGAGAGGGAGAGGGAGAGGGATAGGGATAGGGATAGGGAGAGGGAGAGGGAGGGAGGGAGAGAGAGAGAGAGAGAGAGAGAGAGAGAGAGAGAGAGAGAGAGAGAGAGAGAGAGAGAGAGAGAGAGAGAGAGAGAGAGAGAGAGAGAGAGAGAGAGAGAGAGAGAGAGAGAGAGAGGAGTGGAGAATGAGAATGAGAGGGGGGAAAGTAAAGAAAGGAAAAAAAAAGGAAAGGGATAGAGACTGACTGAAAAGGAGAAAGATGAGAAGAAACCGAAGAGGATCCGTGAAAGGAGGGAGGCCGGGCGTGGATTACCCCCTATGAACAAAGGCCTTCGTGTTTCGGCGCTGACCTCGAGGGCAGAAGCGATCCACCGTGTTTATAGTTACAACAACAAGGCGTGGGATGTCGGTAAAAGGGAGAGGGAGGGGGGGGGGGCACATCAGGAGCGGTTCGTGTAGCACCTATGACGTATCCTATCAAGCTTATCCTATCCCTTCGTAGGGGAAAGTTGCCTTATTCTTCAAGAGGAAATGAGAATAAGAAATTGTACGTGGAAGCCTCTTTCTTAAAGAAAAAAAAAAGCTTTTACTTTATATCAAAAATACTTTCTTTATATTAAAAACACTTTTACTTTATATCAAAGTAAAATTGTTAATTATTTCTGAAAAAAAGAAAAGAAAGACGACAAATGCCTATGCTTGACCTTTCGTGGCAAGCAAAGATCAGAGGAGACTACTCTGTAAGTCATGACAGGTCAATAGGTCAACAACCCAAGTCATAACTTATGAATGAACGCGTTTTGGCGACCCGGGCGAGATCGGCAATAACGGGAAGAAGAGGAGGAGAGGAGAGGGGGAAAAGAGCAAAGGGAAGGGGGAGCACGAGAGGGGAGAGGAGAGTGTAAGGGAAGGGGGAAGGAAGATAAATGCTCTCTCATTGAAAGGAGAAAAAAGTAAACACATGGCGTATCCGAGCCATAACGGGCAATATTCCACATCCTTTTCGCGTCGAGTCAATATCAATCCCCTTTACTTACACACGCAAATACCCAAGTTAATGAATTATTCACGTGAGGGAAGATAAGAAGACTGCAATATCCGTCGAGGAGAGTGACATACGGGCTCGCAATTGTGCATCGCCTGGCTGGTACTGGCAAGCTAAATCCGGGGGGAATTTGCGGTTGTGTCAGTTGTTGGTAATTCTCTCTCCTCTTTCTTTGTATATCTTTTTTTTCTCTCTCTCTTTCATCGATCACTCACTGACTCATTTACACCACACACACACACACACACACACACACACACACACACACACACACACACACACATATATATATATATATATATATATATATATATATATATAATAAATTTTTAAAAATGTGATTTTCGCCATAACGATTATGATAAAGATGACAAGGATAATCAAGATGGTATAAGTAATGACCGTGATCGTGATGCCGGTAAGGATGTAAAATGGTAAAATCTTAATATCAAAGCCTGGGAAAATATGAATTCCCACGTGACGTCATTGTACGGCCTATTTCTTTATATGGGTCGGTAGAGTAGGGCCTCTGAGTATAGTGGTTGTACTGTTTATACGTGAAAAGGCGTAGTGTGCTTGGGTGGCCTGCGAGAGGCGTAGATAAATATTTATAGAACAAGACCTTAAGACTAAAAGAATTAGTACAGCTATATGAATGCAAATACTATTATATATATATTGGATAACAGAACTTAATCAGCTGTTCTCAGATACAGCGTTACAAGTAATGCAATGTACAGAGTGCAGTGCTTTCACCCTCTCCCTCTCTCCCATTACACTTACGTCCAAGACCATAATGGATATAGTAGACCCATTCACTTAATGAAACCCATGATCGACCAGAATTCGAACGGTAGGATCTGTTTACGAAGGAACGGATTAAGGAGGAATAGATGAATAAATGATAAGCACAGGCGATTCTGTTTAGAAGAGCAATGGCAGAAGAAGAAAGGGAAGAAGGAGGAGAAGAAGAGGATGAGGAGGAAGAATGTAGAGCAGCATGAGGAGAGGAAGGAGAAAGAGGAGAAGGAGGAGGAAGAGGAGGAGAAAGAGGGAGAAGAAGAAGAGTAGGAGGAGGAAGGAAGGAGAAAGAGAGTAGGCGGTAGAAGAAGAAAATAAATTTGTTAGCGAAGGAGTGTCAAAATAAACACCGAATTCAGTCGTTTTCTCGAGCTGCCCTTGTTGCAATAGTTGCTATCAAATTCAAAAAGCAATATAACTCAACATGGCGTAGAAATGCTCTTTCCATTAACCAATTACAAGGCAGTTGTGTATCAGGTTTCAAAACATCAATCAAACCCATTTTTTATGTAGAAATTCCCATGGTATTTTTTCCTTTTGTTTTTTTTTTCCTCTAACTATACCTGTCATATCTGCAAGAAAAAAAAATGTTTGTTGGACATGCAGGGGAAAAAATGTAAATAAAATATGTTGTCAATAAAAGAATTTTCTGAAACTATTTGTAAATAAAAGTTTTGTTTCACGATCGGACACACTTGTTCTCTCTCAAAAATTGAATTCCAGTTTTTTTCTTTTGGTCAAAACTTTTATTCTATTCTGTTTTAGTGTCTCCGCTTTCTCTTCTCTATTCCCTTATTCATTTCTTTTTTCTTTCATCTACGCTTCAGAACCTTCTTTGGCTCTATTCCTCCATCTTTACATTCGCTTTTACATTTACAACCGGTACATTGACGAATGCTTGACTTGATCTTATCGACGCCGAGACATACTTACTACTAGGTATGGTCTCTTCTTCTTTCCTTTTTGTCCTCTTTATCCACCTCCACTTTTACCTCCACTTCCACTTCCACCTCCACCTTATTCCTTATTCCACCCCCAATCTCTCAATAGGGACGGCGATGAGATCATCCTCGTTCTCTCTTTGAATTCCCTGACGCAAGAAATCGGAGCAGGCAGGGAGGAAGGGGAGAGGATTCGAAGGGAAAGGGAGAGGGAGGGGAAAGGGAGGGGAGGGGAGGGGAGGGGGAGGGGGAGAGGGCGAGGGAGAAGGAGGGAAATGGGGAGGGGGAGAAGAAGAGGAAGAAGGAAAAGGAGAGGAAGAGGGAAAAGGAGAGGGAGAGGGAAAGGGAGTGGGAGCGAGAGAGGGGGGGGAGGAGGGAGAAAGGGAGGAAGGGAGGGAGGAATATAGGAGGGAAGGGAGAGGGAGAGGGAGAGGGACAGAGAGAGAGATAAAGAGAGAGAGAGAGAGAGAGAGAGAGAGAGAGAGAGAGAGAGAGAGAGAGAGAGAGAGAGAGAGAGAGAGAGAGAGAGAGAGAGAGAGAGAGAGAGAGAGAGAGAGAGAGAGAGAGAGAGAGAGAGAGAGAGAGAGAGAGAGAGAGAGAGAGAAAATGAACGACCGAAGAACAACTAACCGTAGTGCAAGACAAAAATCTGAAAAAAGTGACTTTATCTGCCCCCTTCTGCCCCCCCCCCCCCCTTCAGTCTCCTGAGCAACATTTCGTAATCAATAGAGAACACTCGGGTTACTGTGCCGTTTATATGCAATGTTTATAAAGATGAAAGTTGAAAGCCTGACCTCTAAGCCTATTTTGGGTTAGGCCTAGACTATGACATAAAAAGAAACTTTTGCTCTTATTTATCGGAGTCGCTAGATAAGTAATATGGACTTTTTCCCTCTCTCTCTCTCACTACTTTTCCTTTTCCTTTTCCTTTATCCTCTCCCTTTCCCTCTCCTTCTCCTTCTTCTTCTTCTACTCCTCCTCCTCCTCCTCCTCCTCCTCCTCCTCCTCCTTCTCCTCCTCCTTCTTCTTCTTCTTCTTCTTCTTCTTCTTCTTCTTCTTCTTCTTCTTCTTCTTCTTCTCCTCCTCCTCCTCCTCCTCCTCCTCCTCCTCCTCCTCCTCCTGCTCCTGCTCCTGCTGCTGCTGCTGCTGCTGCTGCTGCTGCTGCTGCTGCTGCTGCTGCTCCTCCTCCTCCTCCTCCTCCTCCTCCTCCTCCTCCTTCTCCGTCTCTTTCTCCTTTTCCTTCTCCCTATCCTTCCATCTCCCTCTCTTTCTGCTACTCCGATATCAAGGGGGGGGGGATCCACGCTCCAGGAGACGATGCTAGGGAAATATATTTGTTTACCGTTTCCCGAATTAATTAAAACGGATGAAACAAGTCGGACGAGGAGGAGAGGGGAAGGGAGGGATGGGGATAGACGGGGGATAGAGATGCGAAGATGGGATTGTGATTGTGATTGCTTTTGTTTACACGGGTTAGTTTATCGGATAAAAGAAGGGCAGACGTGTTTTGATTCGGAGCGTTTCAGTTTGTTTCGTTTGCTTCGAAACTTTTTTTCTAATGATTCGAGACTGGATTTAATGAAAAGGGAAAAGAATGGGGTTGTTCAGTGTGCTTTTCGTGAAGCGAAAGGGGAGATGAGAGAGAGAGGGGAGGGAAGAAGGAGAAGGGAGAGGGAGAAGGGAGGGGAAGAGGGAGAGGGAGAGGGATAGAGATAGGGAGAGGGAGAGGGAGAGGGAGAGGGAGAAGGGAGAGGGAGAGGGAGAGGGAGAGGGAGAGGGAGAGGTAGAGGGAGAGGGAGAGGGAGAGGGAGAGAGGGGAGAAGGAGAGGCAGCAGGGCGAGAGCAGGTGTTCGGGGACGAGGCAGGCACAGGGGCGGGCGAGGGGAACGAGGAGAGAGGAGGAGGGGGGGAAGAGGAGGGGAGGCGAGGGGCACGTTAGTGAAGCTGTCTGTTCCACGTCGAGTGAGATCCCTATAATGAAGAGCGAGGATGACGCACACCTGAAGCATCGGTTGAGGCGCTCGGGGGATTTTGCTTCCAGCTCAAGGAATTATTCTTGAAGGTGAGCTGTGAATGCGGAGGCGCTTGAAGATGGGGCAGGTCATGGACGCGCATAGCACTCGTTCACAAACAGGTACAATCATGCACTAACACACGCACATGCACGCATGTACATTACGGGCGCATGTACCTTCTCTATCCAACCTTCTTCGTCTTTTCGGGTGTAGACTTCATTTGCTTGTTTCAGTTCCAGTATCTTTTCCTCACCATCCCCCCCCCTCTCTCTCTCTCTCTCTCTCTCTCTCTCTCTCTCTCTCTCTCTCTCTCTCTCTCTCTCTCTCTCTCTCTCTCTCTCTCTCTCTCTCTCTATCGTCTCCCCTCAATCTCCCTTTCTCTCTCTCTTATCCTTCAATCTGCTACATATTTGTATTTTCTTCCACCTCCCTCGTCAGACATGGAACGGGATGGTAGAGGGGGAAGGGGGGGAAAGGGGGGGATCAATCAACATCTCCATCGTCACTAAAGTCCGACCGCCGAATGGAACGCTCTTCACACAAACTATTTATTTCAGCCTCGGCACGTCAATCTCAATCACGGCCATTCCATTTGTGACAGATTCACCCTCCTTTCCCCTCTTCTTCTTCTCCCTCCTCTCTCTCTTTCTCTCTCGTTATTTATCTTTCTTTCTTTCTTTCTTTCTTTCTTTCTTTCTTTCTTTCTTTCTTTCTTTCTTTCTTTCTCTCTCTCTCTCTTTCCCCTTGTCCTCTTCTTCTCGCTTTTCCCTTGTCATCTGCTTCTCCCTTCTCTCTCTTGTTCTCTATCTCTCTTCCTACCGCCCCTATTCTTCCTCTTACACTTCTTCTCCCTCCCCTCTCACCTCTTCCCTCTTTTCTTCTCCCTCCCCTCTCACATCTTCCCTCTTTTCTTCTCCCTTTCTTTTCCTCTCCTCCCTCTACCCTCATCCCCCGTCCTCCACATCCTCTACATATCATTCTCCTAATTTCTTAACCTCTTCATCTCACCTGTTCTCTCGCCCACTTTTTTTTATATTTCTGGCCCTCCTTTAATTCCCACAATTCCTTTCTCATTTCCTCCTTTCTATCTCCTTTCGTATCGCTCTCCTTTCCTTATCTTCCTTTCCCCTTTCGTCTTCTCTTTTATCCCTTCCTTTTTCTCCTCTTCCTGAGTAAAATCAAATAACGAACGCCTAGCTAGAGATGTCAAGAGGTTTCTGCTGGCTTTAATTAACCGCAGGTTGCGCTCTGGCCACCTATTGGTACTCAATCGTAATCCGTTTGGTGACCTTTATACATACATAGGGATATATATATATATGTGTGTGTTTAAATATATATATATATATATATATATATATATATATATATATATGTGTGTGTGTGTGTGTGTGTGTGTGTGTGTGTGTGTGTGTGTGTGTGTGTGTGTGTGTGTGTGTGTGTGTGTGTGTGTGTGTGTGTGTACATGTACATGTACACGTACATGTATAAGTATATGTCACTGCATCTACGCGCGCACACACACACACACACACACACACACACACACACACACACACACACACACACACACACACACACACACACACACACACACACACGCACGCAGGATATCCCGCAGGTAGCGCAACGTCCGCCAATGCTAATCAATATCCTCTCCCAGAAGTCCCTCGGGGCTTGACCCGATCCAATCACCAATCCTGCGATCAGCTTCCTTTATCCACGAGTCCTATCAACTTATTGGCTTAGAGTAGGATAAAATAAAAAGGATAAGTAAAAGAAGGATAGAGGGATAACTTTGTCCAAGGGGTATATTTATTACTGTTGTCTTTTTTTATCTGAGTAGCGTCTTCACTTACTTACTAATTCATTCACTTCCTTATTCATCCGTTTACTTACTTACTTCCTTATTCACTCACTCATCACTAACTCATTCACTCATTTACTCACTGATTAACTTCCTCACTTCCCGAACTTCCCTTTCTTCTCCTTTCTCCTTCCCTTCCCTCCTTCATCTTCTTCTCCTTTCTTCCTCCAGTTTCTTCTCCTTCCCTCCTTCATCTCCTCCTTTCCTCCTCTAGCATCTTCTCCTTCCCGCCTTCATCTTCTTTTCCTTCCCTCCTTCATCTCCTTCTCCCTCCCACCTCCAGCTCCCTCTCCTTCCCAATTCCAGCTCCTTCTCCCTCTCCTCTTCTACCCCCTA
>BOPN01002278.1:150000-160000 GCA_017312705.2 Penaeus japonicus | reverse complement strand
AGCCCTTCACTATACGTGTCCGTTCCATTAACCACTTACTTGCTGTCCTTATGAGACGGAACGCCACACTCGGACGATAGCAGAGCCTCTATCGCAACCACAAACCTGGAAATAGAGAGAGAGAGGAAATTAAATGATGGGTAAAAAAATGAGAGAACGATGAAGTTTAATTCCTACCGTACCGCAAGTTTGTAATTACTGTTGAATTCCAGCTATCATAAATATCAATCACCCAGTCATCGACACGCACTTCATTTAAATTGAATTAAAGCAATTTTGACACAGCTATTGAATGTCAGATGGACATTCGATGTAACGGGGAAAAAATCATACTAAACATGGAGCTAAATTCTATATCTTTCTTTCTTAACAAAATATAAAAAAGGGATATATTTTGTGTTTTCATCGAGATAAAATGTTTTCAACGAGACAAAATGTAAAGAAAATAAAAGAAAATAATTATCAATATATAGATAATAATGGAAGATTTAATCTAAGTGTAAACAACATAGAGACAGAGAAAGAGGGAAACCCATTAGCTTTTGGTCCTTAATGCTGGTGAACACTGTGTATAAACAACAATTAACCAACAATTAACCACAAAGTTTGAACACTTGGGAATAACGCCGCAAATGTATCGACTTGTGTATCTTACTATCTATCAATGAACTTCTAAACATTCTAAACAAATAAACCAACATGTGAACAAATAAACCAACAAATCAACATTTTTTTAAAAGTATACAACGGAGGGGAAAACAGACAAAATGGGAAACGACCAAAAAAAACAAAAAAACTCAAGGGTGCGTAAGCGTTCGATCTCAACATCCCGTAAAAAAAAGGGTCGTACAAAGCGCCGTCGTAAGTCCATCACGCGTGACATCGTTCGAGTTAACGACCGTCTACGCAACACACGGTAACACACGTCGCATCGAACACAAGCCACACGGCGGCGAGAGAGAGAGAGAGAAAGGGACACACGAACAAACTTTAAAAGCTTTCCCTTCCCCCGTTCTGTCGCCATTCCGTTTCCGTCCGCTGCGCACACGAGGCGAGAAAATCTATCACTATTACGTGTCCTTCCTGTTGTAAAATAATTGGCCCAAAACAACAATCACTCGTCCCCCTTTTCGCGTCGACAAACATGTGTAGACTTCGGTGTTTATTTATTAAACCTTAATTGCTTAATATTCGCAACCATAACATGTGCCGGTTGCGGAGTCCCAACATTGTTTACAGGGAAGCATGCGGAAGGGAGACCTGGCAGAGAGGAAGTGATAGTCAGAGCGAGAGGAGGAAGGCGAAAATAGAAGATGCAGCTCGAGATGGTTTCGCATGATATAAACGGGCGAGTGCGAGTCGTGATCATGCACTGTGGATATGTTCATATCATGCAAAATAAGGCTGTTTGGAGGATACCTTTTCTTTCCCTTATCTTGTCTTTCTTTTCCCTACCCTTATCTTGTCTTTCTTACCCTTTCTTCCGTTTCCTTTCTTTTCTCTCATCTTATTTTATCTAATCTTATTATATTTCATCTTATTCTATTTCATTTTCTTTCCCCCCATTCCACTCCCTTCTCCTCCTCCACAATCCCATCCCTTCCCTCCCATCCTTTTCCCTCCCTCTCTTCTCCCTTATCCCACCTCCCCTCCCCCTTCCCATACTAACAAGGGAACGTGTGAGCAATTCATCATGCAGTTTGTCATGCAATCCCGCCACGCACCCTGCCTCGCTCACGCGCCCGCCCACCCGCCCTTTCTCACTCTCTCACGCATGTAAATGAGCTCAGTCGATCGCCGGCAAATAATGCATATCACGCCCTCGCGACGACCAATGATTGCGGGCGTCACGGCGATCCGGGCGTCGCGGTCAGAGACACATCACAGAGGACGGGAAAAAGAGGAGGAGGGGGGGGGGTAGGAGGAGGAGGAGGAGGAGGAGGAGGAGGAGGAGGAGGAGGAGGGGGAGGAGGAGGGGGGGAGGGGGAGGAAGAGGAGGAGGAGGAGGAGGGGAAGGAGGAGGAGGAGGAGGAGGAGGGGAAGGAGGAGGAGGAGGAGGAGGAGGGGGGAAATTGGAGGAGGAGGGAAAGGAGGGGGAGGGGGAGGGATAGACGGTGGAGCAAGAGAAGAGGAGAAGAAGAAGAAGAAGAAGAAGAAGTAGAAGGAGGAGGGAGAGGAGGAGGAGGAGGAGGAAACGGAAGAGCAGGAGGAAAAGGAGAAGGAGGATAATGAAGAAAATGAGGAGGAGGAGGAGGGGAGAAGAACAATAAGAAGGAGGAGGAGGAGGGGGAGAAGAATACGAAGAAGAAGGAGGAAGAAGAACAGGGGGAAGAGGAGGAGGGGGAGAAGAATACGAAGAAGAAGGAGGAAGAAGAACAGGGGGAAGAGGAAGAGGAGGAATAGTAAGAGGAACAAGAATAAGAGGAGAAACACGACGAAGAAGAAGGCGAACAACAACAACAAACACAAAACCAACTCGACCGCCCTTCGTGTCCTTTCCTCATTCTTCAGCTTTTGTCATTCGGTTATTAAACACGCCGAAAGAAGGACCACCTGTCGACCTGAATTTCGTAGCGACAGAGATGGAAATTCTATGGGTGCATTTGTTCCTTCCTTTTATTTCTCTATATATATGTTTGTTTTCTTCTACTGGTTCGAACTATTGTTGTCATTAAAGACTAATTAGTTCACTTATTTCTATTGTCTTTTTTGTTTGCTGGTTGGTTAGTCACTTGAAGTAGTTCCTTATTCACCCCTCCCCCCACCTCTCCCCTTCCCTCTCTCTCTCTTCCATCTTCCATCTTCCCCTCCCGTTCTCCTTCACTCCTCCTTCCCCTACCTTTCTCATCGTTTCCATTACCTTCTCCAACTTTCCTTGTCTCTCTTTCCCCTAACCGCACCCTTTCTCTCTATCTTATGCACCTCCCGTCATGTCTCCCTCTCCCCCTACCCCTATCTCCTCTCCTACCATGCCTCTATTCCCCTCCCCTCCCCTCCTACCTTACCCCTTAAACCTTACCTACCATATCCCCCCCCCCCCCTCTTCCATATCCCTCTTCCCCTTCATACCTTATCCCTACTCTCCCTCCCATCCCTCTTCCCCCTCCTACCTAATCCCCCCTCACCCTCCCATCCCTTCTCCCTTCTACCTTATCCCCCCTCACCCCCTCACCCCCTTCCCCCTTCATGCAATTAAGGTGCGGCCCGATTCTTGTCATAAACACACATGCAACAACTTCCGGATCGTAGCGAAATCAAAGCTGATTATCCAATCACTCGGCTTCCCTTTTATTCTCCGGTCTCGCCGTCTCTGCTCTTTCGCTCGCTCGCTCGCTCGCTCGCTTGCTCGTTCTCGTTCTCGCTCTTGCTCTAGCTGTCGCTCTCGCTCCCCCTCTTGCCCTCTCACTCTCACTCACTCACTCACTCACTCACTCACTCACACTCTCTCTCTCTCTCTCTCTCTCTCTCTCTCTCTCTCTCTCTCTCTCTCTCTCTCTCTCTCTCTCTCTCTCTCTCTCTCTCTCTCTCTCTCTCTCTCTCTCTCTCTCTCTCTCTCTCTCTCTCTCTCTCTCTCTCTCTCTCTCTCTCTCTCTCTCTCTCTCTCTCTCTCTCTCTCTCTCTCTCTCTCTCTGTTCGTAGGTATTTATGAATTTGGTGATGATGTAGCCTTTTTGTTGATGGTGTTACTTTTGTTGTTATTTCTGTTGTTTTTGGTATTGGAGAAGGTGGCAATGGTGTTTTATTGTTGTTGTTGTTACTGATGACGATGATAACGATGACTTTGCACATAATGAACCAAACCGAACGCAACATCCTACGAACAACACAAGATTGCAAAGAATGCCCAGAGAAAGCCACAAGCAAGACAGAAAAAAATAGTCCCAGACACGCACACAGACGCACACAGACGCACACAGGCGCACACAAGCGACTCCACTTCACTCTCTGATCGTCATGATTGGTCAACCTCAGTCGCCGCATCCAGCCAACACTTCTGTCCTGCAACCACACACAACTCACTTTCCAATTCCGTGCATGACTTTATTTCCAATCTTGTGCATGATTTTATTTCCAATTTTGTGATTTCTTTTTTTCTGTTTCCAATTCTGCGTATGATTTGGTTTTTGGAAAATTTTATTTACATTTTTGCAGGGCTCTTGTTTCCATTTTTTGCATGATTTTTATTTACAGGTTCGTGCATGACTCTCTTTCTCTACATTTTTGTGTATGACCCTTACGGAAATAAAGAAAACATCTATACTTTCTAGGGATATATTTCATATACAAATTCTATAGTATACACGCAGGTGCATAGTTCACTTCATGACTATATCTAACGCCCCCCCCCCCCCCATACACATTCGCGTTAATCCACAGAATTATCATGCATGAAGCTTTAATTACAAACAAGCTTGTGAAATACGGGAGCATTTTCGATTTATATTCATGAGTTGCAATTTCCCAAATGTCAAGATCTCCGGAAAATAAAATACACAGAAAAAAAAAAATATGAAGAAAAAAATATATGTGACATCTAATTAAAAAATATGCTTGCAAGGTAAGCATGCATTTTCCATTCCCCGTAAAGTTGAAATCCGCCCCCCCCCCAAAAAAAAAAAATATATATATATATATATATATATATAATAATAATAAATAAATAAATAAATACATAGATAAAATAAAATAAATAAAATAAATAAATAAAACACGTAGAAAAAGGATAACAATAACATGCGTTTGTAACATAAAGCATAATTTCCTGCAAGCTCCCTGACCCCCCTACCCCCCTCCTCTCCACCGTCTCTCTCACGAACACATTGCTCAGATATCAACAGGAAACAGGATCCCAGAGCGCCTGTGTTGCTCAACTCGCGTGATAAAAGAGGAGAGGGGAAGAGCGAGGAGGAGGAAGAGGAGGAAGAAGAAGAGGAGGGGGAGGAGGAAGGGGAGGGGGAGGGGGAGGGGGAGGGAAAGAGCGAGGAGGAGGAAGAGGAGGAGGAGGAGGAAGAGGAGGAAAAAGAGGAGGAGGGGGAGGAGGAAGAGGAAGAGGAAGAGGTGGTGGAGGAGGAGGAAGAGGAGGAAGAGGAGGAGGGGGAGGAGGAAGAGGAAGAGGAAGAGGAGGAGGAAGGAGGAGGAGGAGGAGGAGGAGGAGGAAGAGGAGGAAGGGGAGGAGGAAGGTTAGGAAGAGGAGGAAGAGCAGGAGGGGGGAGGAGGAGGAGGAGGTGGTGGTGGTGGTGGAGGAGGAGGGGGAGGAGGAGGAGGAGGAGGAGGAGGAGAAGAGAAGATAAGAAGAAGGGAAGAAAGAGGTAAAGGGAAAGGGAAAGATTGGGAAAGAGGAAGAGAGAAAGAACAGAGGAAAAAAACAGAAAGAAAAAAATAGAAAAGAGAACAGAGAATAGAGAACAGAAAAAAAGAGAAAAAGGCAAAAGAGAAAGGAACTTCGGGGAGAGGAAGAGGAAGAGGGGGGAGGAGGGGGGAAAGGACGCAGAGGGAAGAACGCTAATTGCGTGCCGGGTCCCCACGGTCCCCCGGGCATGGCCTGGCACTTTAACACTTTAACCCACACTAACACATTGTCACCCGCACTTCAACCTTCCCGCTCGCCCGAGGTGCCGAACGACCTTGGGGCAGGGGGGGGGGGGTGAGTAGAAGAGAAATTAGTAAGGGGAGGAAGAGGTTGAGGGATGGATAGGAGGTGGAGGAAGGATGGGAAGAAAAGGAGGAGGAGGAGGAGGAGAAGAAGAAGAAAGAGGAGGAGGAGAAGAAGAAGAAGAAAAAGAAGAAGAAAGAGAAGAAGAAAGAAGAAGAAGAAGAAGAAGAAGAAGAAGAAAGAGGAGGAGAAGAAGAAGAAGAAAAAGAAGAAGAAAGAGAAGCAGAAGGAAGAGGAGAAGAAGAAAAAGAAGAAGAAGAAAGAGGAGAAAGAATCATACAGAAGCCACCCTTTCCCCCGGGACACAATGACTAACTTCCAAACCGATTCTCTCCTCGTGCCCCAGGAAGGCTGGCTGAAGGAGGGGGAGGGGGAGGGGGTGGGAAGGCTTTAGGAAGGGGGGAGGAAAAAAAGAGATAGGCCCACCACTGGACGATTAAGAGAGGGGGGTGCAGGGAGGAAGAGAGGGAATCAATAGATGGAGAAGAGGATTGAAAGAAGAGGGCCAGCAAGAGAGAAAGAGAGAGAGGAGGGGGAGATGGGAAGGGCAGAGAAAGGGAAGGCAAGGGAATGAAGATTGAAGGATAAGACAGAAAAAGGGAGATTGAGAAGAGATGAGAGAGAGAGAGAGAGAGAGAGAGAGAGAGAGAGAGAGAGAGAGAGAGAGAGAGAGAGAGAGAGAGAGAGAGAGAGAGAGAGAGAGAGAGAGAATAGAGAGAGAGAGAGAGAGAGAGAGAGAGAAAGGGGGGAACGAAGAGAGAAACGAACTGGGAAAATGGGGGGGAAATGATGATTAGGAGGGAAGGAAGTTCCGGAAAATAAAGTGGAGAAACGAAAGAAGAAAAACAAGAAAGAGAAAAAGAAGGAAAAGAAAGAAAACAAACAGGAAGGAGAACAGGAAACCAAGTACAACAACAGACACCACAACCAAAGCAACAAGACAGGAAATACAATCCATTCCACCGGCAAATGAACCCCACGAAGAGGGAAGAGGAAAGAGGAAAGTGGTGGGCGGTCGGGCAGAGAAGAGGGTCAAGTCACGCCCGCACCGAAATGGCTTGATAATCGCCCTCTTTAGGAGAAAAATCGAGAGGTCCTTCTGATACACACAATCACGGGGAAAAGGAGGATATATTTCCTCTGTCGATAACAACAAACACAGATAAAGAATAATCATAAGAAAAAACATACACCAAAATATCAAATCTATTAATGACGTAATCATCATAAACACATTACACACAATTACATTCCGTAATACTACCTAATACCAATCAGCAATCAAGAACAAAAGTAGTAAAGCAGTTACCCTATCCAGAAGCACCTAATCACTGGTTAGGCAAGGGAGGTCCATGAATGGTAAGTAAATGAGGGTTAGATGTCCCTAGAGTATCAGCAGGCACTGGAACATACGCCCGAAAAAAGTAGACGAATGGGTGGAAAAACGAGGAACTGTGTAGTTCAAGCTAAGTCTAATGAAAAGTAAGTGCCTGATTTGAGAGAGAGAGAAAAAACATTTACTCTTGCCTGTTTTTTTTGTCTGTGTCTCTGCCTCTGTTTCTAACTCTGACAATGGTGATATCTATGTCTCTATCTCTCCCTCTTCCTTTCTTACTCCAGTTCCTACTCCCCTCTCATTCTCCCTCCTTCTCCTATTCCCTCTTTCCCCTCTTCCTCAAGCATCCTACACATTTCCCATCATCTCTAGTACTCCACCACTCCTGAACCATCTACTTTCAACTCTCGCCGTTCAGGCTCACTCCACTCCTATCAATAAAAGCGCAGGGGTCGCCTCATTAAGCTTACTATCCTCTCTACACACTCCACACAATACACTCCAAGTCAAGAAGAAGGTCGTAGTCTCTTTTCGTGTGTATAAATTGTGTTTTTTTTAGAAATCATTCACACTATAATTTCCTATGTATGTGGTTTCCTGAAAGTCTACGGAAACTTCTTGTCATATTCAGTGCAAGGAAAATATGTGTTTCTTTAGTCCAGTGTCCTGAAATAATTATTAATCGAAACACATAATGCACTATCAACACCAAACAATAATACAAGTAATAATAATAATAAAAACAACAATGATATATAATCATATTCTCGCGACGCAATGTAATATCAACCCTTCACTACAAAGGATACAAAGGCGGACAATAATGTAAATCCACTGCAATAACATACTAACAAGGGTAGGATACTGTAATATGAATCCACCCCAATAACATACTACCAACTCGTAGAAGATAGAGAATACTATATTCACTGCCATTACATAACACAAGCCTTTAGGACTAATTATTCCACCTACCAGTTCATTATCCACAAAGCACGCTCATTAATTAGTCATTTTCCACATGAGACCTAATCGGCTGACAAAGAGACCCTTTCCCATCCGACGACTGATGTGACGTCACGTAATATTCCCAGACGGGCGAGTGATACATCGGCTTTGTTGCCTGGAATATTCCCATTCCTGATAACTCACGAACTTCGGATGCGACTAGTCTTGTAAACTTTCGAACGAATAAGCTATCGCGCTGGATTCTGTTTACTCAACTGTACAAATAGACTCAGACTTTGACGTGGAGGATCAGAAATGTCATTGTGTAGGTTACCTCACTTTTTTGCCCAGCTGTAGAACTTATATACAACTTACATAAACTGGGAACTGTTTATCCCTTAACTAATATCATATAAAGTTAATAGATACAAGAAAATATCAAATATCTAAATAGTAAGCAGGAAGTAAAAAAAAGGATAAAGGCCATTTTTCCTCTGCAGGAACTGTGCAAGTGCCACTGACCTGGACGAAAATAGAGTGCTTGTACCTTTCTAACAGTATTTTTTTTTCTACTTCTTTGTGATACAGCAGAGACAAATGAAATTCTCTGCTGCTGCGGTTAACGGATGAATTTATTTTTTCCTTGGAAAGTCTTTTTTCTTCTTTGATTCAATTTACTTGTTCGTGCCCCTTCTTGGAAAATCTCAAAATTTCCTCTGTCTATAGGAAACTGGTTCTTAAACTAGAAACAAAAGCTAAAATTATTTCCATGAGCTTTTTGCAATGTTTCTGTATGGTCTATTTATATTTCTAAAGTGGTGGTGAAAAAAGGAAACAATGCGTTGCAACTACTTCAACTTCGTGTACACAAATAGACGCGCGCAGGAGTAAAACACACACACACTCACACACTCTCTCTCTCTCTCTCTCTCTCTCTCTCTCTCTCTCTCTCTCTCTCTCTCTCTCTCTCTCTCTCTCTCTCTTAGTGTAAAGCCAATAAAACGTATTTACATAATGTACATACACCTACATATATATCTAAAAATATATACACCCGGCACCAACCCACACACAACACTTTGCTTTCATATTTCAAGGGTACCTCTAAATTTCTTTGATTTTCCTCTTCGTGAGACTCAAAGGATATATACACAGCAACATCAAACTAGGTATGTGCATAAATTCAAGATCACACGAGAACTCAAAAGATAAAAGGGGAAACGACGCCGTAGTCACCGGCACAAAGTCAGGCAAAATTAGCCCCGCCCCCTCCTCGCCACTACTCTCCATCTGGCCAATCACGTTATTCACGTGTATCACCTATCTTATATCCAGCAAGCAATGATTGGTTGCGTATATATAGAGGGCGTGGCTAATTTCGTCTCACTTTGTGACGGTGTCTATACCAGTACGGTTGAGAGGTGACACATTCATGATGTTGACAAAAACTATGTAATATGTTATTTATGATACTAACAAAGGCCGCAAAATTCTGGTATTTATGGTATCAACTGACAGCGAAATTCTTTGCCATTCATAATTTTAACAAAAGACTGCAAAAGTCTTTGGTATTGATGATATTAACAGAGATTGCGAAATTCAGTGTATCAAATCTATGAATTAATTCACCTGCTGGATTAAAGATGCAAGGCCCTTCAGCTGCTATACCCAAAGGAAGAAAAGAGAGAGAGAGAGAAAGCGAAAAGATAATCAACGATATAGAAAAGTAAGAAATTGTGAAATCTGATGGGAACTCTGCACGAAGACAAATAAAACGATCAAATGCGTAGAAGTAGAAAAAAAGAGGGGAATAAGGAGGAATCAAAACAAAAAAGAGAAAAATAACAACAAAAATTTAGAAAATGGCGTAAAATTCAGAGAAGCCCCTCCCCCTCCCCCTTCCTCCTCCCTCCTCCCTTCCCCACCCGACCCACGCCCCGGCTCCAACTCCTCTTTGAGATAACAAAGGGCAGGCAAGCACGGATGCCAGAAGAGCCTCAATTATTAGCTCGCATGAGGTAAGCGCTAACACAGCCTCGTTAGTTCGCGAGATATAGACGCCG
>BOPN01002278.1:137500-145000 GCA_017312705.2 Penaeus japonicus | reverse complement strand
GGGGGAGAGGGGAGCAGGAGAGGTACGGGAGGGAAGGAGGGGCAGAAAGAAAAAGGGGTGTGGGGTGAAGGAGGTAGAAGGGAGGGAGGGAGGGAGGGAGGGAGGGAGAGAGAGAGAGAGGGAGGGAGGGAGGGAGGGAGGAAGGAAGGAAGGAAGGAAGGAAGGAAGGAAGGAAGGAAGGAAGGAAGGAAGGAAGGAAGAAAGGAAGGTTGGGAGGGAAGGGAAGGGGAGAGAGAGAGAGAGAGAGAGAGAGAGAGAGAGAGAGAGAGAGAGAGAGAGAGAGAGAGAGAGAGAAGGGAAGAGAGGGGAAGGCGAGGAAAGGGGAGAAGCAACTGGAGAGTGAAGGGCGAGTAAGTGGAGGCAATATGAGTTGAGTGGAGCAGAGGAGAGGGAAGGAACACGGAGCAATGCAGGGGAGGAAGAGGGACAAGAGAGAGCGAAAGGGTCGACAGGGAGCGTTGTTGGCTGCAGAGAGGGAGAAGGTTCGAGGAAAAGGAAGGCAGAGACTGGGGAAAGGGAGAAAGGGAAAGGCAGGGACGCTTCCAGCATCAGGGAGAGAGAGAGCTTGATAGAAAGGGAAGTCAAGGAGACTTCAATTATCAGGGAGCGAGAGAGCTTGGGGAAAGGGAGAAAGGGAAGTCAGGGAGCGAACGGGTTTTGGGAAATGGAGACAGGGAAAGGCAGGAAGGCCTCCAGCATCAGGGAGTGAGGGCGTTTGGGGGAAAGGGAGAAAGGGAGAGCAGGGACTCTTCCAGCATCAGGGAGCGAGGGGGTTTGAGGGAAAGGGAGAAAGGGAGAGCAGGGACTCTTCCAGCATCAGGGAGCGAGGGGGTTGGGGGTTTGGGGGGAAAGGGAGAAAGAGAGAGCAGGGACTCTTCCAGCATCAGGGAGCGAGGGGGTTTGGGGGAAAGGGAGAAAGGGAGAGCAGGGACTCTTCCAGCATCAGGGAGCGAGGGGGTTTGGGGGAAAGGGAGAAAGGGAGAGCAGGGACTCTTCCAGCATCAGGGAGCGAGGGGGTTTGGGGGAAAGGGAGAAAGGGAGAGCAGGGACTCTTCCAGCATCAGGGAGCGAGGGGGTTTGGGGGAAAGGGGAGGTAGGGGCGGAGGTGCGATCAATGTGCGGCACAATGCACTCGGCTCCACGTGTCGAGCCACGGGTGTCACGCTCTGCCCGCCCTGGCACTGAGCCCCGCAGTGGCACTCATGATTTACAGGATCCCCTGAATCCGTCCTACATTGTTTGTATTGCATACTCTCCCCCTCTCCCCCCCCCCCTCTCGCTTTCGTCCCCTCCTCTCTCTCTCACCCTTATCTCCCTCTCACCCCCCTCACACTACCTTCATTTCCTTCTTTCCCTATCTCCGTCCTTCACTCTTCATCTTCTTCCCCTCTTTTCCATTCCCTTCCTTTCCTCCCTCCCATCCTCCTTCCCATCTTCCCTCCCTCCCTCCCTCCCTCCCTCCCTCCCATCCTCCCTCCCATCCTCCCATTCCCATCCTCCCATCCTCCCTCCCTCCTTCCCATCCTCCCTCCCATTCTCCCATCCTCCCATCCTCCCATCCTCCCTCCAATTCTCCCATCCTCCCTCCCATTCTCCCATTTTCCCATCCTCCCTCCCATTCCCATCCTCCCTCCCATCTTCCCATCCTCCCTCCCATTCTTCCATCCTCCTTCCCATTCTCCCTCCCTCCTTCCCTCCCATCCTCCCTCCCATCCTCCCTCCCATCCTCCCTCCCTCGCTCGCCTGCGTCCTTATCAGTATTCCAAGTCAGATTTCTCGTCCTGGCGTAGAAGGGTCGGGAGAATGTTGAATGTTTACACTAAGTCCCGAGGAGCGATGACAAAGGAGACGGTGTGTCAGGATACACTTTTGCTTTATTTACCAACATGAAGTGGTATTAGATGACACTTTGTGTTCTAGTGCTATTTATTTGCCAACCTAAAGCCCATTGCAGTACGTTGTTAATCCTTTGCTTTCGCATAACGTGTCGTTCTCATACTTCATGTAGTCTACCAAAGTGGTTCACTTGAGAAAAGTGTAGATCACTGGTCGACACTGTCCTCAAAAAAATTCAATGAGTGTAAAAATACATATCGTTAGTCAAAACTAAAATAACTAACTATCAAATGTATATTAGAAAAAAATAATAATAAAATTTAAAAAATGCACAGAAACAACGAACAGAAAAATATACGAATACAAAAAGAAAGTAAAAGAGAAGAAAAAATGAGGAACAAAAATTATTAGAAAAGTAAGATAATCTTGAAGATAACAGAGAAAGAGAGAGAGAGAGAGAGAGAGAGAGAGAGAGAGAGAGAGAGAGAGAGAGAGAGAGAGAGAGAGAGAGAGAGAGAGAGAGAGAGAGAGAGAGAGAGAGAGAGAGAGAGAGAGAGAGAGAGAGAGAGAGAGAGAGAGAGAGAGAGAGAGAGAGAGAGAGAGAGAGAGAGAGAGAGAGAGAGAGAGAGAGAGAGAGACAGAGACAGACAGAGACAGAGAGAGGGGGGGGAAGAGAGGGAGAGACACAAGACGAAAAGAGAAGGAGAGAAGAAAGAGCGAGCCCAAGATAGCTCGACAGGACAAATAACATTCCCGCAACATACCGCCGTGTTTACAGCGCCGCCGCTAATGGACGCAAACATTCTGATCTCCCTCGCTTATCCCCGATTCCACGCGATGTTCTGGCGCTTGTCTCGGAGGCCGGGATTGTCCTTCTCTCTCTTTCCCTCTCTTCAACTCTTGCTCTCTTTCTCTTTCTCTCTCTCGATCTCTTTCTCTTTCTCTCTCTCGATCTCTTTTTCTCTCTCGACCTATTTTTTTCCCCGTCCGTTCGTGCGTTCGCTATCTCTCTTTCACCTTCAATATCCTCCTCATTATCCTTATCCTCTCCCTCTCCCTCCCTTTAACACTTACTTTCGGTATCCCTCCCCGTTCCACTTCCCCTTCCCCTTCCCCTTCCCCTTCCGCTTCCCCTCCTCCTCCCCCTCCCACTCCCACTCCCACACCCACTCCTTCTCCCTCCCCCTACCCCTCCCCCTCCCCCTCCCACTCCCACTCCTCCTCCCCCTCCCCCTCCCCCTCCCACTTCCAATCCCACTCCTTCTCCCTCTCCCCTCCCTCTTCCTCTCCCTCTCCTTCCCTCTCCCTCTTGCAAGACTCTTGCATTCGTTCCCCTCTGAGCATGCGAATCCTTCAAGCCGCCAAGGATTTCGCTCTTCTCTTCTTCCGAGATGCTTTTCACGGCCGTTGTGTCTCGAAGAATTTTTTTTTTTTTTTTTTTTTTTTTTTTTTTTTTTTTTTTTTTTTTTTTTTTTTTTTTTTTTTTTTATATATATATATTTTCTCTCTCTCTCTCTCTCTCTCTCTCTCTCTCTCTCTCTCTCTCTCTCTCTCTCTGTCTCTCTCTCTCGCTTTCTTTCTTTCTCTCTTTCTTTCTGAAGTTATTTATTTTTATGTTGTTTTGGTGATATAGTTGTTCATTGTATTATTGCATGATTTTTTCTCTCTATTAGCAGCGCCTAAAGTATGATTAAGAGCAGGTATATCTCTTCTTTTTTTTTTTTTACTAAGCGCCCGTTGGAATTAATTTTTTCGATGTGCGCAATTTAGAAGATAATAAACAGTCAAATTAATTAACTAATCAAGAAAGCAATAACGGAGACTCAATGTCCGGAGCAGCCCCCCCTACACCCTACCCCCTCCCCCTAGCCCCTACCCCCATGGCCCAGCTGAGGCAACGCGACTGTGCCGAATCAACATCTGTCTCCCCCCCCCCCTGGCACCCCCCTCCCCTTCTCCTCTCCTCCCCCTCGCCCGTTACTACAAGCCTCATCGCCACGCTCGCTTTAATATTCTTAAGATCAATGTTTGCGTAAAAGCCAAAGTAAATCGAGATAATTGCGAATAAACAACGCCTGGGTTAAAAAACAGGTGGGGAGAAGGGAGAGGGGGGGGGGAGAGGAGAGAAGAAGGGAGAGGGGGAGGGGGAGGGGGAGTGACGGATTGGCGGAACTATTGCATTTTTTCTTTTCGCGAAATAAGTCTTATTTTCTGGCTTTCAAGGGGGCACTGTGGGATTTGCGAGACGGGTGCGTTGTAGAATAGATAGGATTATGACAGGTGGGAGGAGGATGTGAGGTCATGGGTGAATGTGCCACCTCTGTTTCTTCTTTCTCTTTCTCTTTTTTTTCTTTGTATCATATCTATTTTCTTCTAATTTTCACGTGTTCGTTCCCTCGTTAAAAATTACTTCTTCTCTTTCTTCTGCTTCTTCTTCTTCTTCTTCTTCTAATTCCATCCGAATTCTTATTCACCTCCTCCCTCTTCTCCTCCAGCGCATACACAGCTTCCTCTCCCCTGCACCCACTCCCACTCCCCCTCCCCCTCCCCCTCCCCCTCCCATGCCCCGAAGGCGAAGCACGCGAACAGGTGGGAGTGACACGAGATAAACTAACGAGCTACTCTCTCTCTCTCTCTCTCCTTCTCTTTCTCTCTCTCTCTCTCTCTCTCTTTCTCTTTCTCTTTCTCTTTCTCTTTCTCTTTCTCTCTCTTTCTCTTTCTCTTTCTCTTTCTCTCTCTCTCTTCTGTATTCAGAGGCTGTGCCACGATAATCCCCCCCCCCCTACCATCACTGCCTACCATCTCCCCTCATTACCTCTATTGCACCTCCCTCACTCCCTCCTCTCCCACCACCTCCCTCATAACTTATATTACACCTTCCTCACTCCCTCCCCTCCTATCACCTCCCCTCATAATCTCTACTGCACCTTCCTCCCTCCCTCTTCTCCCACCACCTCCCTCATAACCTCTATTGCACCTCCCTCACTCACTCTTCTCCCACCACCTCTCTTCATAATCTCTACTGCACCTTCCTCACTCCCTCCCCTTCTATCATCTCCCCCTATTCGCACCTTACTCACTCCTTCCTCTCCTACAACCACCTTCCTTTAAAACTTTTCTTGTATTTTCCTTTGTACACCTTTCTTCTCCTGCCACTTCCCTGCACAATCGTCCTTGCATCCTCTTCACTCATTCTTCCTCTCCCGCCACTCATAATACACTCTTATATCTCCTTCATTCCCTCCTCCTCTTCCAGCCAACCTCATCCCTCCTCTCATAACCTTCCTTGCATCACCCCCTTCCTTCCCTTCATAACCTTTGTTTCCTCCATCCCTTCCTCCCCCTTCTTCTTTACTCCTCCCCCTCACACCCCTTCTTATACCACCTTTTCTCCTCCCTTCTCTCACTTCCCCTTAAAAAAAAAAAAAAAAAAAAAAAAAAAAAAAAAAAAAAAAAAAATCCTATCCTTCACCCCTCCCTCCATTTTCGCATTTTCCTTCATCCACCCTCTCCTCTCCCCACATTTTTCCCCTTCCTTAAAGTTTTTTTTGGCAATATACAAAATTAACAAAATAAATAAGAGAAGTTTCAACCGCCTGCAATTAGATTCGAGGAGCCATGCAAGCAGACATCACATAGCTCTGAGAATGACCATCATAAACCATAAAAGGAAAGAAAAAGGAGATGAGGGAGAAGAAGGACAGAGAGAGAGAGAGAGAGAGAGAGAGAGAGAGAGAGAGAGAGAGAGAGAGAGAGAGAGAGAGAGAGAGAGAGAGAGAGAGAGAGAGAGAGAGAGAGAGAGAGAGAGAGAGAGAGAGAGAGAGAGAGAGAGAGAGAGAGAGAGAGAGAGAGAGACAGAGAGAGAGAGAAAGAGAAAGAAAAAGTATGTGAGACTTGTAAAGTGACACATAAAAAGGGAAAAACAAGAAAAGGAGAGAAAGAGTGAGAGAAAGAGCGGACAGAGAGGGAATCCAAACTGCCGACCTCTACGAGACCCGTGTAATGGCCCCGGGAGAATCGCCAGCCTTATTACCACTGTAAAAGCTTCCTGTACTTCGCCAGCTTCTCAAGCCCTTCCAGCCCCGCCAGAGCCTTCAAGCCGCTCTAGACAGAGTTCCTGGCAGGCTCTACCGCTCTTGGCAAGGGATGTTGGCTCTTGATAATCTCTACTTTGTTCCTCTCTCTCTCTTTCCCTCTCTCTCTTTCCCTTTCCCTTTCTCTTTCTCTTTCTCTTTCTCTTTCTCTTTCTCTCTCTCTCTTTCCCTCTCTCTCTTTCTCTTTCTCTTTCTCTTTCTCTTTCTCTCTCTCTTTCTCTTTCTCTTTCTCTTTCTCTTTCTCTCTCTCTTTCTCTCTCTCTCTCTCTCTCTCTCTTTCTGTTTCTCTTTCTCTTTCTCCTTCTCTCTCTCTCTCTCTCACCCTCAACCTCACTATCGCTTTCACTCTCGCTCTCACTCTCACTTTCACTTTTACCCTCACCCTCATCCTCACCCTCACCCCATTCACGCTCATACTCACACTCTCACTCTCACCCTTACCCTTACCCTTACCCTACCCTTACCCTTACCCTCACCCTCACCCTCACCCTCACCCTCACCCTCACCCTCACCCTCACTCTCACTCTCACCCTCACCCTCATTCCCTCACCCTCACCCTCACTCTCACCCTCACCCTTGCCCTCACCCTGACCTTCATCCTCACCCTCACCCTCACCCTCACCCTCACCCTCACCTTCACCCTCACCCTCACCTTCACCCTCACACTCACTCTCTCCCTTTCTCTTTTGTGTGTCCTTTCCGCCTCCCTTCCCGTGTTTTTGTCTCGATCTCCGCTTCTGCCTTTCAGTTCTGTCCGTATCTTTTCTTGTGTCGCATTTCTATGCTATTGCGCCTAACAGAGTAAATAATATAGTAATAGAATATCATAGCAATAAGAAAATAACAACGCCAAAGGCCTCGGTCAGTAAACATGCGAGTGATGGTTCAGGATGAGATCAGTCAGAGCCAAGACAGAAAGCCCGAATATCAGACAAGGCCATAAATCGATCAGCGAAAAAAAAAAATCTTCTTTCCGTCAGAAAAATGTCACTACAGCGTTATTGCATGTGCAAGGATGGGGAGAGAAGGAAGAGAGAATGGAGAGGTCAGTGGCGCACTTCTATCCTAACCTAATCTAACCTGACCTAACCTAACCTAACCTAACCTAACCTAACCTAACCTAACCTAACCAAACCAAAGCGAACCGAACCAAACCAAACCAAACCAAACCAAGCCAAACCAAACCAAACCAAACCAAACCAAATCAAACCAAACCAAACCAAACCAAACCAAACCAAACCAAACCAAGTCAAGCCAAAGCAAACCAAACCAAACCAAACCAAACCGAACCGAACCAAACCAAACCAAACCAAACCAAACCTAACCTAGTCTAACCCTATATCATCCAATGCCATCGGCATAGTCATCGCCTAATCTAACTCGAGCGAACCGGACGAAACCAAATCAAACTTACCTTCTCTCGGGGTCAACGACATAATCATCAGCGCCATAAAAGATATTGCGTTGGCCAGAACATGACACCGTCTTCATGACTTCTTCGTCACCTCATCACCGTGCAGCGCCTCCAATGCTGCCGCAGTCCTCTTCTCCTGCTCTACTTTTACCTCTA
>BOPN01002278.1:130000-132500 GCA_017312705.2 Penaeus japonicus | reverse complement strand
GGCGACCTCTCATGACACAGGGCGGCGCGGAAACACAGGGCATCCCCGGCCTCCTTTTCTTTCCTTCCTCTTCCTCAAAGCAACGTTGAGTCCTGCGTCCGCTCGATCCATTAGCCAGAGGGTCGAGGGGCACCAAAGGGTCGCCCTTGAGTCGCAAGTGTGACGCAGTGAGGAACTCGGAGTAATTGTGTTAGAAGGACAGGCCCTTGCGGAGGGGACTGTGGGAGGGAGGGTTGGGGAGGGGGAGGGGCAGGGGAAACGGGGAGAGAGAGAGGGAGGAAGGGAGGGATAGGGAGGGGGAAAGGGGAGAGAGAGGGAGAGGGAGAGGGTGGAGGGGGAGAGAGGAGGAAAGGGAGGGAGGGAGATGGGGTGGAAGGGTGGGAGATAGACAAAGAAAGAAAGAGAGGGACATATATATATATATATATATATATATATATATATATATATATATATATATATATATATATATATATATATATATATACGCGTACTTGAGAGAGAGAGAGAGAATAAATGAGTGAGTGAGTGAGAGAGAGAGAAAACAGAAAAGAAACAGAAACAGAGAGACAGAAAGAGCACCCAGTCCATCTATTTGACTGGATTTACGACCCTCCCCCCCACTCTGCCCCCACCCCCCTTCTCCCTCAAGCGCTCGTTCAGGGTCCGCGCACAGCAAAGTCCGCAGCCAACGGCCCCGAATTATCTCTGATGACGTACATCTGCGGAGTAATTCGCGGGTATTGTTGATCATTTCGAACCTCATTATCCGAGGTAATGGCCCGGGTCTCTAGAATCGCGGGATGAAGAGATCTGCAACATGGGTATGCAGGATCCCGTGCCAATAGAAACAATGGAAACTGGGAGGCTGCACGAGCAGGTGTGTGTACCTTGCGGACATGCATTGTATATCATGGTAGAGAGAGAGAGAGAGAGACAGTAAGAAAGAGAGTAAGAAAGAGAGTAAGAGGGAGTGAGAAAGAGAGCAAGAAAGGGAGAAAGAAAAAGAGAGTGAGTGAGTGAGTGAGTGAGTGAGTGATTGAGTGAATGAGTAAGTGAGTGACTGACTAACTGACTGACTGACTGACTGACTGACTGACTGACTGACTGACTGACTGACTGGCAGACTGACTAATTGGATGAGTGAATGAGTGACATGATATAGATATATGCTACATATAAAACAACAACAAAAAACAAAGAACAGAAGGAAACCCTGCTTACCCTTGGGCATAAGAGTTCAGTTCGACCTGATTACCTTCTCCCTACTTGAATGCCCGACCTCATTACGGAGACTATAGCAACAAAGTGTCACGCACGCTTGCAATCAGACTCTGGGCACGCAAACCCATCTTTCTATCTTTAAGTATCTATAATCAACTAACATTCTATATCAATCAAACTCATCATTTACCAAGAGCCCTATCCAAAATATCATCCACCATAATTATTCATATGCCCTTAACTCATCATTACCCACAATCAATATCCATACATCGACCATACATCCATACATGAAGAATAACGAGGCCACAAATACGAGCCGTAAAGTTTGCGCATCGGGAAATGGCCCAAATCGTGTCCCTCGGGAAAACCCTTGCTTCCCTGTGCCTCTTACATTTCGGCCACTAGCCTATTTAAGCCTCTTGATATTCGATCAATTCTACCATCCGATAATAACAAGTTTTCTCGCTATACCGAAAACCTATTTTCAAAAATATCTAACCCGAAAAAAACACAATAGGAGAAAAGGAGTAAAATCGTCCATGCAAACAGATAACCCGATATTTACCGTCGTGTTAACTCCATCCCCCCCTCTCCTCCTCCTCCACCACTCCTGCCACGAGCGCCGTCCGGTAATAAACATTCCCACGGAGTATAAACGTCAAGCCCGCAAACTCGTCTAAAGGAAGGATGTTTTACGTTGTTCGTTATTCTCCCCGCTGTGCCATTTTCTATAATCTATTCGACAGATCGACTGGCCTATTCTACTACTCTCGTGGTGCATTCGACAATCCGACTCTCCTTTTACTATCCTTGTGTAAAGTTCGACTGCCCTCTTTCTACCACCCTCGTGTTCCACTCGACAGCACTTTACCATATCTTTTTTACAACTTGACTCTCTTTCTACCATCTTCGTAGCCTTTTCGACGGCTCTGCACTCCCTACATCCTTGAGATCTACACAGCTGCTCGACAACTGGAAACATTCTCCCATCCAGGAGGCTTGCTCGACAACGCGTCTCTTCTCTTCTCTTCTCGTTGCCAACCGCTCGACAATCCCCACTCAGTGCTCAATAAATGACAATCCCTTGTGCCGGAGCATCCCCGAGCGCGACGCCCTGCATTAATTTCCTCGGCCTATCACCGCCAAGCTACGGCACCCTCAAGTCCTCCTTCAGCACTATCTCTAATTAACCGTCGTGCCGCACCACCAAATACCCGAATAAGGGAAATCCGTGCCCTATCAACGCTCCATCAGTTATTCCTTTGTCAGAGAT
>BOPN01002278.1:107500-125000 GCA_017312705.2 Penaeus japonicus | reverse complement strand
TCCTTCTTCACCTCCTGCTATCACTCTCCCTCGCCTTTATCTTCCATCCTATTTTTTCTTCTCCCTTTCATATTCCTGTTCCCCTTCCTATAACTTTCCTATCTTCCCTCCTTCTCCTGTTTATTTATAACTTCCTTATCGTCGTATTCATATTATTTCATACTCTCCCTCTCTTCTACCTTTATCTTCCTCCCCTGCTTTCCACTCGTTGTTTTCTCTTCTTCTTCTTCTTCATCCCTCTTCATTCCTCTTAATCAACGCGATAATAACAATTAACCACTATCTTCCTTTAATTCCTTGTAATCCAGTATCATCACTACCTCAGTTCCTTTTACCCTTATTATCCGTATTATCTTGCTTCCCTCTTTTCTTCCCATGCTCTCCTTCTACCATTCGTCTCTCTCTCTCTCTCTCTCTCTCTCTCTCTCTCTCTCTCTCTCTCTCTCTCTCTCTTTCTTTCTCTCTCTCTCTTTCTCTAAAAAAAAGAGGGGGGGGCGGGGTCCTTTGCACGCCTTGCTGCTTCATTAACTTTCCCTCCTTCGCCCTGTCCTTCACGTCCTCTCTGCTTTCTCTTCCTTTCCTCAGCGGCCTAAGATAAATAAATTAGTCAGATAGCAAAATAAGCAAATCTTTTGTCTACGCACGTCCTCTCTCCGGTCCTCGTTCCTCCTCTCTCTCCTCTCTCCTCTCTCCTCTCTCCTCTCTCTTCTCTCTTTTCTCCTATCTCTGTTGTCTTCTCTCTTCTCTCATCTTTCTTCTTTCCTCACTCCTATCTCCACTACTTTTTCTTTTCTTTTCTTTTTTCCTTCTTCTTCTTCTTCTTCTTCTTCTTCTTCTTCTTCTTCTTCTTCTTCTTCGTCTTCGTCTTCGTCTTCGTCTTCGTCTTCGTCTTCGTCTTCGTCTTCGTCTTCTTCTTCTTCTTCTTCTTCTTCTTCTTCTTCTTCTTCTTCTTCTTCTTCGTCTTCCTCCTCCTCACACTCCAGATTTCTTGAACCTCTCTTCCTCCTTCTACTACTCTCCTCCTCTAAAGCTGATTTTCATCTCACCTCCTCCTCCTCCTTCCCTATCTCATTTTCCAATCTTTATCTTTTCACTTCCCACCCTGTCCCTCCCTCCGCTCTCTTCTTTCTTATCTCGTCTTCCTCGCCCTCCCCCATTCCTCGCCATCTACACCACCTTCCCCCTTTCCAATATCTTCTTCGCGTGCCTCCCTCTTTCCTCACCGCATTCCTCTTTATTCCTTCTATCTCTTTCTTCTCCTCCAGCCCCGAACTTCCTTTTCTCTCCTCCTCTTCGTCCCTTATTCACCTCCTCCTCCCATATCGTTCTCTCTCTCTCTCTCTCTCTCTCTCTCTCCTTTAGTCCCCTTCTTCATCTTTCCCCTTACAAACCATCCTTTTTCTCCTCCCCTCTCCTCCTCTTTTCATCCTCTCTCCCTCTCCCTTCCCCATCATCCAAACAGATCCTTCACCCTCCCCCCTCCTATTCAGCCTCCCCTCCCCTCGCAGATCTTACCCCCTTCCTCCTCCTCCTACTCCGTCCCCTCCCCCTCCCCCCCCTCAAAGATCCTACCCCATAAAGCCTCGTCCTAAGATTTCCTCATAAATCCCCTAGACCCGGACAGCAGTTCCTCGACCGACGCTGCCCTTTTTTTCGCTTTTCACTCTTCTTCGCTTGGGTTTGGTTTCTTTTTTTTTATAATTTTTTGGGTTCTCATTCTCTTCTTTCATTTATTTGTTTTTATTATTATTATTTTACTATTTTGTTTATCCTTTTTCGTTTACTGGGCCATTTAAGTGGTTCTTTCCTTTTGCTTTCACTCTTTTTTTCTTTTATTGGATCCTCTGCCTTCTTTCTTTTTTCGCTTCAGACCCTTTCGTTTTCATCTATTGGCTTATCTTCTTCTTCTTCCTTCTATTCTCAGATTCGTTCCCATTTCTTTATTCTCATACCGATATCTGTATAGCTTTGCTTTTCCTTCTTTTTTTCAAACCTGATACTTATTTTTTTTCCTTTTCGCCTCAACCACCTCTTCGTTTTCTTCTTCATCCTCCATTTCCTTCTCTTTCATTTCTATTATACTTTTATTCGTTTAAGGTTTTGGTTTTCCTCTTTGTTTTCTTTGTCCCTATCTATTCATCGCATAGATAAGGGACAAAAATGAGAAGAGGGGGAAATATAAAAAATAAAAGAAAGAGAAGAAAAAAGGCAACCTCAAAAGGGGAAAATACGAAAAAGGAAAAGAAGAGAAGAAAAAAAGGCAATATCAAAAAAGGAGAAGGGAGAAGAGGAAACGAAGAAAGAAAGAAAAAAGGCGAGAGGAAGCGGGGAAAGGGGCATACGTCATCCTCAGAAGCAGCGCCTCTGCTCTCCTCCCTGCAGCACCAGGCACTTGACACGGCGTTTCCGACATGCCATGTCTTCTTTAGGTCCCTCGCTTTGAATCTCAACCACCCTTGGACTAGGGCAAGGAAGACGACCTTCTCTTTAACCTTCCTGCCACAGACACCACAGACATATCTCGACGACTTTATGGCATTTCACCAAACAGCGATGGCACTTACCTTGATTAGCACGGTCATTTCGCCGACGACCAATGCTGGCGGTGAGAGATTGAAGCCCTGCATCATTTGAGCGCCGACTGACATGATCAGCTGATTTCGGCGAACAGCTGATTAACGTGCCAGATCAGACGCCTTTCCTATCAGCTGAGCGACGATCTGATCTGCCGTCGCCCATCGCCGATCAGCTGAGGCGCGGGTCGGCACAAGGAAATGGTGCCATTGATCGCCTCTTGCCCCTAGTTCTCCAGGCGTCCGCAAGGGGCGACACCGACGCTACTTTAATAGCACGTAATCAAACTTCTCGTGGGCAATTAAAGAAAGATCACTGGGCGAGTTTTCTTTCTCTTTCTCTCTCTCTCTCTCTCTCTCTCTCTCTCTCTCTCTCTCTATATATATATATATATATATATATATATATATATATATATATTTCCATCTCTCTCTATTTTTCTCTCTATATTTCTATCTATATCTATCTACTTATCTCTATCTCTCTCTATATATACATCTCTATCTTTCTTTTCTTCACTTTCCCTACTCCCAGCGCCTGTTTCCTCGTTCTTCCTTCTCTCCTTTCACCCCTTTCTTATTCCCACTATTCATTCTTGTATTTCCTCCTACTACCTTCTCTCTCTCTCTCTCTCTCTCTCTCTCTCTCTCTCTCTCTCTCTCTCTCTCTCTCTCTCTCTCTCTCTCTCTCTCTCTCTCTCTCTCTCTCTCTCTCTCTCTCTCTCTCTCTCTCTCTCTCTCTCTCTCTCTCTCTCTCTCTCTCTCTCTCTCTCTCTCTCTCTCTCTAGCCTCCTATTCCAACCACCTTTACGACGACCTTGAGCAGCCTCCGACGACCTCCTAATGGAGACGTGTCCCTGCATTACTCAAAGCCCTGTGCAACTGCAGGCTGCCCAAGAATGGCGTGTGTTGTGGTGTAAGTCGCTGCGTTTGGTAGCCACAACGGGCAGGCAGCGTCGTGAGGTTTACCACCAAGAACCACTTCCCCAATACAAATTGTCAGGTTCGTGTGGTCTAACAGTAAGTACCATTTCGCCAATGCAGATCGTCGGCGTCGCGAGGTCTACCACTAAGAACAATTTCGCCAACAATTATCGCGTCTAAAGCCATCCCCGTGTTAAAGTGTTCACGTATTCATAGCGTGTTCATAATAGCGCCAGCGGGGAGTAATGGACGCGCCCTATGCCTACGGGATCAGCGGAATTCATTAATTAACCCTGCTCATTAATGCAAAGGCTGTGCCGCGCACGCACGCACACGTTATTGTACTTAACAAAATGCAATGTGATAATTCACATTTACGCGTGTTCAAATACACATACTTATATCCATTAATCTGCAGATTCACGACGCTTGAATATGCTAATTTAAAAAAAAGACACTGCATACTTCATTGTGGCACACACGGAATTTATTATAACTCGTATAATCTATTACGGGTACCGACAATAACTAAATTAACAAATTGCAATTATGCAACGACAATGATCAAGGCCTACATTATGCAAGAGAACCAAAATACATCGACAGCGAACACCAACACCACAGACTCTTCTTCAGTTACACATCAACACCTCTATAAATCCCCGCTCTCTAAATCTAATTTCTAATCATTTCTCCATCCTGTGTCTCCCTCTTTTGGTCTAAATTCTAATCCTCATTTCTCCATCCTGTGTCTCCCTCTTTTGGTCTAAATTCTCATCCTCATTTCTCCATCCTGTGTCTCCCTCTTCTGGTCTAAATTCTCATCCTCATTTCTCCATCCTGTGTCTCCCTCTTCTGGTCTAAATTCTCATCCTCATTTCTCCATCCCGTGTCTCCCTCTTTAGGTCTATATTCTAATCCTCATTTCTCCATCCTGTGTCTCCCTCTTTTGGTCTAAATTCTAATCCTCATTTCTCCATCCTGTGTCTCCCTCTTTTGGTCTATATTCCGCCTCCCAAGTACCACCCGCTAAGGAGTATGACTTTCCAGGATATAAGAGGATTCTTTTGATTTCTTCTTCATTTTCGTACTCCTTTCCAAATCATCTTCCTAATCTCGCAGGAAATAAAAGGAGTTCTTAGTGTCCTTCGTTATTTTCCGTCCTCTTTTTTTTTCTTCTTCTTCGTCTTCTTCCTCGTTATGTCTTCTATTCCTGAACCTTGTTGAATAACTATTTCTTTAGCAAATAGGCCATTAGAGGCAATTTTTTCGACAACGAAGAAGGAATTGTGGTCGTGCATGTATTATCAGCAAAATTCCTTCAAGGAAGAACATAAATCTGAACAAAAACGGATGTATTTATGTACTTGAACTCGTGTTTACATAAATATATGTTTACGAATAAGCTAATCAGGTTACCCATAATTTACATAATTTACAGAATTCACAATCAACTTTCCCATTCTCTTTCTCCACGTCCGTCATCAATCATACTCAGGAAAGATCCACGCAGTTTCCCCATGAGAGGCGCATAAATTACATCCGACGGCAATAATAAACTACGAAGAGATCCTAGATGCCATACTTTGATAGAAGAACAGAACATGCGTTTTTCCCAATCAATAAACCAAAGGGAAGAATAGACATCTCTCACGCTAAAGGTGTGTGTGTCTGACTGTCTGACTAACTGACTGACTGTCTGTCTGTCTGTCTGTCTGTCTGTCTGTCTGTCTGTCTGTCTGTCTGTCTGCCTGCCTGCCTGCCTGCCTGCCTGCCTGCCTGCCTGCCTGCCTGCCTGCCTGCCTGCCTGCCTGCCTGCCTGCCTGCCTGCCAGCGTCTTGTCTTCCCCCTAGAAACTTTCGCGGTCATGAGAGATCCTCTTCCTGACCTTGCGAGGAAAACAAACTTTGATGAAGGAAGTTCAGCTCTCGACTCCACCGCCTCCAACCGTCTTATAACTCTCGCTCTCTCGCCTTATTTGGGCAAATGAGCCAAACCGCAGCTGCTGTTCTAGATGATAAGACTCGAGCACTAGATCCAAATCACCATAAGTTTAGACCAACTAGGCACATGATCTAAATTACCTCAAGTCTGGACCAACCAGACGGGAAAGAATTCAGGTTTGCTGAAAATGTATGTGATCTTATGGCTTCGTTTTTATAGTTATCGGGTAACAAACTCCTTTTCCCGAAGGACAATTCAACCAAAATATGTAGTACCGGGGCAATTAAATTATTTACAAAAAAAAAAAAAAAAAAAAAAAAAAAAAAAAATAGCAATTGAACTTTTTCGGTAGACAGGAAGAAAAAAGTGAACTTCCTTCTGTTCTTTATATATTTGTGTATTTATTGCTACTGAATATCTAAAAATATCATCTACGAAAAGTACAACGTAAGAAAAACTCAAACCCCTTCCATTAAGAAGACTATTTACATTACTTTCTCATACTCTGCTTGAAATATTCTGGCTGGCACTGGTTTTCACACTAATTATCTTTTAAATGCACTCTTTCAAATCATTAAATAAAGTACCTAAAAAGAAAATAAACAACCCAGACTAAATCCTGTGAACTGCATCTTAACCGCATTCCTTACTTCCATCCTACATTTCGGATGCCATTCCGGCCTCCTGAAGGAACCATTCAATACGTCGATACTCAGACGCTTTCCGAAAGAGCAATCTGCCGCGTTGCTTCTCAAATTCTCAAAGACTTTCGATAAAATTGAGCAGATCGAGCGATTGGCGGATTCTTAAACGACAAGCTGTACTCTTTAGGGTAATGGCCGGGTTCTTTTGTGCGCCGTTTCGACTCGGGAAAAGCATAGAATGCAACAATGCAACGTTTTCAATTATAGTTATGTATACATTTTCAGTTTTTTTCTTTTCTTTCCGTCTTGTTTACGTTTTCGTTTTCGTTCTCTATCTCCATCTCCATCTCCACCCTTATCTCCATCTCCATCTCCATTTCTAATCTCTATCTCTATCTCCATCTCCATTTCCACCTTCACCTCCATCTCCATCTCTATCCCGATCTCCATCTTTTTCTCCCCCTCCATCTCCATCTCCATCTCCATTTCCACCTCCATCTCTATCCCCATCTCCATCTTTTTCTCCCCCTCCCTTCTCTCATAATAGAGGAGAGATGACGCAAAACTGGGTTACTGTTCCAAGACTTAGTTTATTCGCCATTTTTTCCTGCGCCTTTGTTGGGGAGATAAACACCCCCCAATGTAGGCCACTGCGAAGAGAGAGGGCGCAGTATTGTGTTTGGATATGCAAATATGATCACTCTAAACCTTACTAAAAGTGTCCCGGGGAAAATTATGGGAAAGCGTGAGCTACGTAGCGTTGAATAGCACTTTATGCCTCGGGCCAAAGGGGTTCCACATTTGCTTTGTTCGAAAGAAGGAATAAGTCGCGACAGAATTAAAAAACCCTTTCAGAGAACGTTTCACGATCGACCGCGCTCTTCATCTTGCCAAGGATTTAATTAGCTAAATAAATGACTCTTCGGTTAATATAGCGGCCGAGCGTGATGTAGGAGATTACATCGACGTGGATGCGATTCCATCACGGAATTGATAACGCCTCAAGGTAGAATGCTCTAAGTCTAAGTGCTGTGTGATTGATCAATCAATCTCTCTCTCTCTCTCTTTCTCTTTCTCTTTCTCTTTCTCTTTCTCTTTCTCTTTCTCTTTCTCTTTCTCTTTCTCTTTCTCTTTCTCTTTCTCTTTCTCTTTCTCTTTCTCTTTCTCTATATATATATATATATATATATATACATATATATATATATCTTTCTATCTCCCTCTTTCTTTATCTAAGGAGAAAAAGTGTGTGTGCGTGTATACGTGTGCCCGTGCGTGAGCGTGTGCGCGTGCGTGTGCGTGCGCATGTGCGTGTGCGAGAGAGAGAGAGAGAAAGAGAGAGAGAGAGAGAGAGAGAGAGAGAGAGAGAGAGAGAGAGAGAGAGAGAGAGAGAGAGAGAGAGAGAGAGAGAGAGAGAGAGAGAGAGAGAGAGAGAGAGAGAGAGAGAGAGAGAGAGAGAGAGAGAGAGAGAGAGAGAGAGAGAGAGAGAGAGAGAGAGAGAGAGAGAGAGAGAGAGTGTGTGTGTGTGTGAGAGAGACAGACAGAGAGATTTCATAGAGCCGAATTCCTAGAATCCTACACAGCCACTTAGACCAACATTAGCAACATTGACTGACTAATGCTGCACGAATTGCACAACCTGCAACATGGTGAGTGGCATAAAGCATGATATTATGGCACGTGACTTACATCCAAAATGCATACATACTATTTATATTCAACGCATAAGTAGTGTGTGTGTGTGTGTGTGTGTGTGTGTGTGTGTGTGTGTGTGTGTGTGTGTGTGTGTGTGTGTGTGTGTGTGTGTGTGTGTGTGTGTGTGTGTGTGGAGCGTTGATAAAATAAATTAATGCAACCTGTGTAATTTAACATTGGAGGCGCCATTCCACGCCCACTCCCCCTTCCCCCTACCCCCTCCCCACTCCGTCATTGTAGGATCCTCCTCCCTCCGCCCCCCCCCTCTCCCCCTCCACATTGCATCATCATATCAAGTCACGACCGCATGATAAAGACACACCGCTCCCCCGCAATAAATCACTCGTCTGTAGGTATGTGTGTGTGTGTGTGTGTGTGTGTGTGTGTGTGTGTGTGTGTGTGTGTGTGTGTGTGTGTGTGTGTGTGTGTGTGTGTGTGTGTGTGTGTGTGTGTGTGTGTGTGTGTGTGTGTGTGTGTGCAACTCGACGTGCATGTCTAGCGCTCTTTTACCAAGGCCTACATAATTTTTTTCTTTCTTTTTTTGTTTTTCTTCTTCTCCCCTGGGTGAGCCTGCTGCACTCGCCGCCGGGAGAAAATTAGCAAATTATACTCTCTTTAACATGTGTGCCACGGGCGAGAGAGAACGAAAATTTAGTCCGAGGGCGAGGGTGGTGGACGAAAGAGTAGCGTCACTTTCGGAGGTGGATTTCCCTACGAGTGTACATTTTCACATTATGTATTCAACCCTTTGAACCCTATTTTCCTTCTTTTATTTCTTTTTTTTCTCTCTCTCCTGCTTTACTTCATTCCTTCTTTCCTCCTTCTCTCTCTTCTTCCTACCTTCCATCCTACCCTTATTTTATTTTTTATTTTTTCCTTTTATCAATCTTTCTTTCTTCCTATTTCCTTCCCTCCCTCCCACCCCCTTCCCTCCTACTCACCCTTCCCTCCCTGTCACTCCCTTCCTTCCTTCCTCCCTACCTACCAACCCTCCCTTCTTCCTCTTCTCTAAAATTGTGATTAATCCAACCCTCCATTTTCCCCCTCCCTCTTTTTCCCTTCCCTCCACGAACCCTTTTCCTTCTCTCCTCACGCAAAAGTATCTTCCCTTCCTCCTCTCGTATTTTCCCTTGTCACTCCTTCGCTTCCGTCCCCCTTTCGAGTCGCCATTTCGTATTCAACACTTTTATTCCCTCGGATTTTAATCCGTGTCTTCTTCGAGCATCTGATCCTCTTCTCAAGCTATTTTCAATCGGGTCTTGCAACGCCCATTGTCAACCCACGTGTTTTCTTGTTGCTAGTACTATGGTATTCTTCGCATTCGAACCCTTATTTATAGGGATAAAAGGGACGTTGACGTAAGATGATATCTTGTCTTTCCTCTTGCTCGTTCATTTCCCCTTCTCTCCTGTTGCTCTTCCCCTTCTTTTTTCCCTTCCCTTTCCATTTTCCCCTTTTCTTTCTCTTTTCTTTTCCTTTCCTTTCCTTTCCTTTCCTTTCCTTTCCTTTCGTTTCCAGTTCCCTTCCCTTACCCTACCTTCCTTTCCCTATCTTTTTCATTTTCCTCTTCCGCTTATTTTTTACTACCTTTCCTTTCTTCATTTCCTGTTACCACTGTTTTTCTTTTATTCCATTTCCCTTCGTCTCCCCTTCACTCCCCTCACTTCCTCCTCTCCTGACACTTCCCCTTCCTTTCCCTTACTCCCCCCCCCCCCCATTTTTTTCTTCCCTCCTCCTTTTTCGTCTTCGCTCTTGACATTTTCCTCTTTTTTTTCCTCATTCTTCTTCCTCTCCCTTCACTCACCCTCTCCCGCATCCTCACAAATTACCAAGGCGAAGTCATTAAGCTGATTTTTGTTTGCTTTTTGTGTTTGTTTGTTTTTTTGTTTCATTTTCTTATTAGATTACATTCCGTTTTTCCTTTCTTTCCATACCCCATGTTTTTTTTCTAGTTCTTGGTGTTATCCTACTCCTCATTTGTTTATTAGTTCTCATTCTTTCTCTAGTCATCCTATATTTCTAGCTCTCATTCTTTATCTTGTCCTCATTTTTCTTCCCGTTCTCATTCTATTCCCAGTCCTCATTTTTTTCTTCAAGTCCTCCTTTTTCTTCCAGTTCTCATTCTTTTCCCAGTCCTCATTTTTCTTCAAGAACTCATTCTTCTTCCAGTTCTCATTCTTTTTCAAGTCCTAATTCTTTTCCCAGTCCTATTTTTTCTTCCAGTTCTCATTCTCTTTCCGAGTGTTCACATTAGTTTCTTTTTTTTCTTTTATCATTTTTTTTCTTTTATCATATTCTAACTTTCCCGGGGACAGAAAAGACATAGAGACCGACTGAAAGAAATCTTATATCGTTCTTCTTAAGTGGAAAAAAGTCTTTGGCTTTGATTCACCTGCAAGACGGGACGAGTTAATGAGGATGTTGTTTTCTTCCTAAATTTTTGGTCGGTGTTTATGAGTGAGTGAGTGAGTGAGTGAGTGAGTGAGTGAGTGAGTGAGTGAGTGAGAGGAAAAGGAAAGGGAAGGAGACAGTTGGAGGGTAAGAAGGAGGATAAGTATGAGGGAGGGGAGAGAAGGAAGAACCTTATCTTCCCCCTCTTCCTTCTCTTTTGCCTCCTTCCTCCAGTACTTCCTTTCTTTCTTCCTTGCTTTCTCTCCCTTCACCTTCCCCTTCCTCTTCCTCTTCTTCTCCATCTCCTATATCTCTTCTTCCATCTCTTCCTCTTCCCACTCGCCATTTTCCTCCTGCTCTTCGTCTTCCTCCTCCTTGGCCGCCTTTCTCCTCCTCCCACCTTCCTCTTCCACCTCCACCACCTCAAGCAAAACACTCCCCAAGCAAGGAAAGCGCACCTAGGGAAAACAGGTCCTTCCCAAGAGACATCATATCAATGTTGTTATCAACAGGCATCACCCTCGCGTTCTCTCCCCCCTTCATATCTCATTTTCTTTCTCTCTGTCTTACCTCATAAGAGCTCTTTTCCATGTTTGAGTTTGTGTATGTGTGGGGTGGGTGGAAGGAGGGAAAAGGAAAGAGAGAGAGAGAGAGAGAGAGAGAGAGAGAGAGAGAGAGAGAGAGAGAGAGAGAGAGAGAGAGAGAGAGAGAGAGAGAGAGAGAGAGAGAGGGGGGGGGGAGGGGTGAACTGAGGGAAGGATGGATGAAAGAAAGATAGGAAGAAACAAGGAACGAAAAAAAGGTTGGATGTATAAACAGACAGATGGATGGATGGAGATGCATGTACAGTACAGTTTACACGTAGTTTATGTAAGTATGTATGTATGTATGTATCTAAGCATGCATTTATGTGTTTATACATATGCATGTATGTGCTTGCATGTATGTTTGTAAAGACTGAAAAGATGAAGTAGGAATGAGAGGCAGATATTAGTGCAAGATAGGGTGAGTGCGGGTGTGGTCTGTAGTTATGCTGTAGTTAATGCGATTGCAAAGACTTCTCAGTGCAATTACGATCCCACTTAACAATCAATGAGGCCCTATTGCACAACCCAAACTTTCCTTCAGTCATTTAGTGAATTTTTCCATCATTTAAGAACATCAGCCAAATAGTGCCGTTGATGTCGTCAGCTGATCGGTAATGAGCGGCATCTGGTGGGAAAGAGTCGAAGCTCCGTCGAACAGCTGTGTTAGAATCTCATCTTTCCTTCGTATTCCTTTTTGTCCTCTATTTCCTTCCTAATCTTCCCCAGTTCTCTACTTTTTTACTTTTTTTTCTTCTCCATGTCTTTCACATTTCAATTTCTTTTACTTTCTCTTTCCTTTCCTTTCATTTCTTTTTTTCTTGCCTTTATTCTCCCCCCTCCTCCATGGCGTGAAGAGTTTCTCTACCACATTCCTCTTTACCACAACCGAAGGACTGCCCTTGACACGAAACTCCAATGTACATACTTACATACATACATACATACATACACACACAGACACATACAGAGAGAGAAAGAGAGAGAGAAAGAGAAAGAGAAAGAGAGAGAGAGAGAGAGAGGATAAAACACAAGAATGTGTGAAAACGACTAACACGCCACAACATGCTTTGTCTTGCGGTTACATTCGGACAAGCTTGTAATCCAAGGATCGATTTCTTCTAGCAAAATTCCCAAACACATTGTGATAACAAGGTATATTGGGAGTTGGGGAGAGTATAATGCAAAATCCGATAATACATGATAACAAAGCCTGAAATGGTATGTTAAATCGCCAGCTACAGCGAAGAAAACAAGAGCGAGAAATCAGCTGATCCGACCATTGGGAGTCGCCGGAATAGCGCGAGGATTAAATCAAGGTATAAAAGAGATAGTGTGTGTAAATACCTTGAACGTTTACACGGCGGCAGGAATTTCATTTATGTGCGAGAATGAGACTATGAGACTAGTGTGATAATATTCAAGAGACGTAAAATTCGATACGTGATTAAAAAAAAACGAAAATGAATATAAAATTTAAGATAATTGAGAATTCTTCGACTACCAACTTAACGCCCCCTCCCTCCCATTTCTTCTCCTCCCCCTATCCCCCTACCCCCAGTACCAATCAATATGCTTCCCCTGGAGAAATAATAGCAGAGTAATAAGCATAATAGCAATAAAGCGAGATACCGATCCCCCAGGATACCGTCATAATATAAGCAAGGCGCACCTGTAGCCAGGGCGGCCAATATTAAACCAATTTAATTCATTAACATCAGCCTGCGCCCATTATCTAGTGCCTCCTATATCTCCAGGCCAAATGCAAAAAGAACAGCGCTAGTTTTAACAAAGGAGTAACCCCGCGGGTATGATAACAAATAAAACGATATCCGAATTCATATTGGTTATTCATAATCGTATCATTCGCACAGAAAAAAACCCAAAGAATATTAGATTAGTATCTGGATATAACACACCATCATCAATAAATAACTAGATAGAACACCATCATCAATAAACAATCAAAATTAATTACACCAGAGGGAATTCCTCCAACTCTCCGCACAAATACAGGAACACAGAACCCAATTAAAACCATTTAACCGCACGGCGACCCTAGCTTCTGTATCGACCTCCGCGGACCTCACATGCCCAGTAATTACACGCTCCGTAATGTGTCTCGTCGCTTTCTTTACGGCGGGAGTGAGACGAGGTATGTGCGTGCGAATGTGCGTGCGACTGTGCGTGTCGGAAGTTTGTGAGAGTTGCTCGGCGGAGGAACGTCTCCAATGCGATGTGGCTTCACTGGTCGATGGACAAAATACATCGCGTGAAGCAACGAAAGGGCACTGGTAGTTCGATACGGAAGAGAGAGAGAGAGAGGCAGAGGGAGGGAGGGAGGGATATATAGATAGATAGATAGATATATATAAATAGAGAGAGAGAGAGAGAGAGAGAGAGGACGAGAGAAAGAAAGAGAGAGGGGGGGGGGAGGAAACAAACGTATGAACAAACAACCGACTGAGTGAGTGAGCATGTGAACGAGAGGGGTGAGTGTCAGTCAGTCATCGAGTGAGCGAGAGAGTCAAATCCGCCACCGCCTGCCACCCCTTCCGCCCGTCCCTCCCCTTCTCTCTTTCCCTCCGCCGAGCGTCACCCCGATGAGCGACACAAACACTAATGCGACCCTAATGTGACATTTCCTCTGCCCCGCCATGGAGCAGCAGAGTGGGAAGTAGGCAGGGTATGGTAAGGCATAGAGGGGAGGGGTTTGGGTATGACCGTATAGAGGGAAGGGTGCAGGATATGATAAGGCACAAAGGGTAAGGGTAGGATATGGCAAAGCATAGAGGGAAGGGGAAGGGTACGTTAACCGATCAAGGCATAGAGAGTAGGGGAAGGGTCTAGCAAGGCAAAGAGGGAAGGGAGCAAGGTATAGTAAAACACAGAGGGAAGGAAAGTGTTTGGTTAAGCAAAGAGAGAAGAGAGAGGTATTGAGAGAAGGGGGAGAGAGGGTAGAGTATGGTAAGACATAGCGGGAAACCATAGAAACTAACGACATGCAAACAGGGTATCACGGAAGAAAACAGGGCATAACAAAATAGGGAAGAGGCTAGGTACGACAGAACGCGGAAGAGACAGGGTATGGTAAGGCGGAAAGAGGAGCACGGCATGGCAAGGCATAGCGCGAAGGCATCCAACCATAATACCGACTATTAACTCTGGAATTAATGACGGTCTTTTAACGCAAGTCCTTTTTTTTCTGGTTGTTTCATCTCGTCGTAATCAACCGGGTAAAAAAAGGGGAAAAATACCAGGACACTACAGTGCGTATCATTGCCGCCCATTAGCAGTTCCAATGAGTCGTGGTGGTGAGGGGAGAGTAAAAGGGAGATGAGGGGTGAAGACGACGAAAGAGCGGAGAAGAAAAACTGGATAAAAATAGGAAAAACCGAACAGCAGGACCAAGAAAAACAGGGAGATAAAAAAAAACAGCAGGAGAGGAGACACTAGGGAAAAACACGAACACAAAATAACTTAAAAGGAAAATAATGCTCTAGTGATGAGCATTAACAGTCAGTTACACGTATCGCTTGAGGTGTTAACTGTCCTCGTCTGGATTATGACTGACAGCCTGCAAGAGGGGGGAGGAGCTAAATGTGTCGAAGAGAAATAGGAACAGGACATATGAGCCCTCGGCCGCGGCTCGTCTTAGGAAGGAATCTTCACGCCCATTTTTTGCTGTGTTTTTATGATCCACTTTTATTTTCTTGCTTTTTATATTCGTTCCCCGTCCTTTTCCTTTCTTCTCTGTCTCTCTGTCTCTGTCTCTCTCTCTCTCTCTCTCTCTCTTTCTCTTTCTCTCTCTCTCTCTCTCTCTTCTCTCTCTTCTCTCTCTCTTCTCTCTCTTCTCTCTCTTCTCTTCTCTCTCTTCTCTCCTCTCTTTCTCTCTTTCTTTTCTCTCACCATTTCTTCCTTTCTTTCGTGCTTTATAATATGGATATTGACATTTTTCTGTCTACTTCCTCTCTTCACATCCCTATCCTCGTCCTTACACAGTTCCTTCGAGTCCGATCTCTCTCTCTCCTCCACCGCAAACTACCCTTAACCCCTCCCCCCCCTTCCTACTTGAAACCTCACCACCCATCGACCCAGCGCTCGCCTCGCCACCACAAGCTCCCCTCAATCCCCAACTCTACTTCTCTTACCCTAGCCACTTCTCCCCATCCTTGCTTCCCTTCCTCTGTGACCCCCCCTCCCCCACAAACAAACAAACTCTTTTAAACTTCTCCCCCATCCCCCGTCTCTCTTCTCCTTTCTTCTCCCCCATCCCCCGTCTCTCTTCTCCTTTCTTCTTCCTCCCCACAAACTCCCCTAACTGCCATTCTACAACTCCCATCCTCGGTGCCCCGTCCCCCACAAACAAACAAATCACCCCCCTCCTCTACAAACAAACACACATCCCCCACCCTCACTCCCACCCCCGTCTCCCTTCCCTTGCTTCCTCTCTACCGCAACTCCCCCCCCCCCTTACCCATCAAGTCCCACGCCCCATCCCAACCTAGGCCCCTCCAGCGCCACGGTCATTAATTATCTACGGGGGTTGGCAGTTGGGGGGGTGGGGGGGTCGGGGTCAGCAGCTGGCTCGCGCTACAAGTGGCATTGATAGTGGTCGCCCCTTCAACAATAGGTAGGTAGGCTGACTTTCGTACCCTTAAAGAAAGAAAAAAAAAAAGGGTGATGTATGCTGTACCCTTTCGGAGCTTCTTTTACAATAGGCCGTGCGCCTTTTATTATACTTTTCCTTTTCCTCTCTGCCATTCGCCTGTTTCCTTCTCCCTCTCTCCGTATTGTCGTCATTTCGCATGGTTGTCGGACTTTTAATGCCGTGGCTGTAATCCAGTCAAGAAGAAAAAGAGGTCGCCACAACTGTTCATTGTCGTATAAACCCTCCGTTAATCTTGCAACTGGCAATTCGTGGTCCGGAAGGGACAGGATTAGCTTTGGTCTGGCTTTTGCCCTGGGTTAATGTTCCACGATATCAGAAGTAGTTAACTAGTATTTTGTTATATCCTTACAGTCCTTAATTAAAACATTCAGGTGTATAAATAAACAAAAGGGCTGAACTGATAAATAGCTACAAATATACAAATATAAACACGCTACCAATTAAATGAGACACAATCACACACATTTTCGCACAACTCCCCCCCCCCCCCCCGAAATATTTCAAGAATGTAGTATCCTTCTCAAGAAACTTCCTTCCTGGCAACGAAAATCTACGGCCCTCGTGCGCCAGCCATGACCGCCGTTTGTATGATTCATGATTCCGGTTAGCTAGGCACTTGTCCGCCACAATCGCGTATATAAAATGCATGACTTGTGCATGTCCGCATCTGCAATGTAAAATATGGGTGAGATGATTAAAGGACGGAGGAAAGACGGAGGAGAGGAGAGAACAAAAAGGAGAGGATATAAGAACAGAGAGTTGAGAAACGAAAGGAAAGGAAGAGAAGAGGAGAGGATAGGAGAGAGGAGAAGAAATGAAAGAGGAGGTAATTAGAAAAGAGAAGAAAAACAACGAGAAGTTAGGAGAAAAGGAAAGAGAAAAGAAGAAAGGGGAAGAGATAAGAAGAAAGGGGAAGAGAAGGAAAGAGGGAGGAAGGAAGGATATCAGAAGGATGCAGAGAAGGAGAGACAAGTAACGACAAAACGGGATATGACTTTAAAAGAGACATAGAAGATACGCGAATAAGATATAAAGAAGCTACGAGGAGAAAAAAGTCATAGAACGAAGAAGAGACGAAGGAATAAAGATAGGAAGGAGAAACAAAGCAACATAAGAAGAGAACTACAGTGAAAGCACAGTTATTACTCGCTTGTCATCAACCTTCCCTTGAAGTTCTTTCAAGGCGAGTCCTGCAAGGTAGAATAGGACACCTGCTCACGGTTATCACCTCGTGGGAAGGACACCTGCGTAGGAAAAGATGTAGCTGCACAAGATAGCTGTTGCAAACTCGGCCTGCACGCCCCTGGGACATACACACGACACATGTTGCAAGGGGAAAACATGGGAGTTAAGAGCCGATAACATAAAAAATATATATATATAGTATTTTATTTATTTTGTATAGTTATTTTCATTCTATATACACATGACATAAACAATATATGTTCTATCTATCGATTCCTCATATAATATATATAAAAAAATGTGAAGTAAGAGCCGATAATAAATAACGTTTTTTTTTTCTTTTGTGTATCTATTATCATTTTATATACACATGATATAAACAAAATACCGTCTTACTATCTTATCTATCTAATATAGAATATATAGATATTGCAAGAGAAAACATGGGGTAAGACCCGATGCTATAACCATATATAGTATTTTATTCTTATATTCTTATACTATATACACATGATATAAAAACGTACGGTCTTATTGTTTTATCTATCTACCCAATATGTCCTTTGTTATCTAACTAGGAGGAAACTCCGTCCAAAGAGATGGAACACGGAGTATGTCATGCAAGAATCTGTTTAAAGATTCCAAAAAAATATGGCCCTTACTTCAACTTCATATACATCAAGTCTGTCAAAATTTGACATTGATCGTATGACAGGATTTGCCATCGGGTATAAATCATTTGCATAACAGATCTGGATGCTTCATGCAACTTCACGCATGAATATAAATGAACACGGAGATAGCACTGACAAGTATCATATCCAACACACCCAAGAATGTATATAGGATAATAAGTATAGGACAGAATTAGATGGGTTTATTATCTAG
>BOPN01002278.1:100000-102500 GCA_017312705.2 Penaeus japonicus | reverse complement strand
TAAGAATGACGTAGCAACTAGTCCTGCTTTTATGTGTGTTTTCGTGTTTCATTCATTTTTTTCACCGAGTTTTCCCTCTTGCTCGCTTTCGCTTTCTCTCTCTCTCTCTCGTTCATTCTCTCTCTCTCTCTCATATTGAGATAGATTGCTAACTAGATAGATATAAAGATAGATAGATTGACAGGGGGAATGATGAAAATACATCTCTCTCTCTCTCTCTCTCTCTCTCTCTCTCTCTCTCTCTCTCTCTCTCTCTCTCTCTCTCTCTCTCTCTCTCTCTCTCTCTCTCTCTCTCTCTCTCTCTCTCTCTCTCTCTCTCTCTCTCTCTCTCTCTCTCTCTCTCTCTCTCTCTCTCTCCCTACCCCCCCCTCCCCGTCCTTCCATCTCTTCCCTTGTTTCCATTTGCTCGACCCCCCCTCCCCCACCGCCCACCCCACCCCGCATTCCTCTCTCTCTCTCTCTCTCTCTCTCTCACTACGCACTTACTCTTCACCCTTATTTATCACCATTCCATTCCCCCTCATCCTGACACAGGACATCCATATCCATTTACATATCTCTTTACACTCATTTATTCGCTCCTTCCCCCCTTCTCCTCGCCTCTCTTTCTCTCTTTCTCACACCTCTCTCTCGGTTCTATTACTTTTTCTGTATCTCGCCTTTCGTGGTATCTTTTCATTTTTTTTCTCTTTCTCTCTCTACATATATACGCATGTATATTCTGCCCCCTTTCTACCCAGCCTACCTCCCTGAACAACTTCCCCTTCTCAAACTTTCCCTCTCTCTCTCCACTCTCCTCCTTCCCTTCCCTTCCCTTCCCTTCCCTTCCCTTCCCTTCCCTTCCCTTCCCTTCCCTCTCCCCTCCCCCTCTCCCCTCTCCCTCTCCCTCTCCCTCCCACTCCCCCTCCCCTTTCCTCTCCTCTTTCCCTCTCCCTTCCCCATACCCTCCCTTCCCCATACCCTCCTCTCCCCTCTCCCCTCTCCCTCCCCCTTCCCCTCCCTCTCTCCCTCTCATCACCCCTTTCACGTCGCGCATGTCAAGCGACTCACCCCACGCCCCAGCAATCCCTCTCCCCTACAACGAACATCTTTCTTCTTCTTTATCTCCACTTAAGATGCCAAAAGTTTTGCCTTAACGGCCTCCTAACGTTTCCCTGGTGCCTCCTAACGCGCGCATGTGGTCGGTCTGTGTGTGTGTGTGTGTGTGTGTGTGTGTGTGTGTGTGTGTGTGTGTGTGTGTGTGTGTGTGTGTGTGTGTGTGTGTGTGTGTGTGTGTGCTGTACATGTTTATGTGTCTTTCTTTAATAAAACGACAACATAAGAAATAAAAGCGTCACAAGCACACAAAAATCCCCATATATATATATATATATATATATATATATATATATATATATATATATATATATATATATATATATATATATATATATATATATATATATATACATGTATACATATATATATATATATATATATATATATATATATATATTCATATATATATTCATATCTATTCACCCGACCCATCAATTAAATCATTATCTCGTTCACCTTGTCTTCCTGCCGTACCAGGCCTCGGCGCTCCCCTATGATGAAAGCGCCCCTGTGTATGTGTTCAAGAGATAAGCAAATCCACACTGATAACCCATGACGATGATGCACTCGATCCCGTTTGCACAAGCTGTTCCTCATTATATAGTGACTCCTCAACCTCGCGCCACCTACGCGGCGTTCTATTCCCGGCTATGTCGTGTTAGAACCTCTAATCAGCACATCCTACCTAGGACCCACACGCAAAATTCAACCTCTCCTTAATCGAAGAGAGGACGTCATGAACTCAGCACTCACGGCCAGACCGTCGCCGTCACGTCATCGGGTCTTATCCCATCATCTTAAATTTCCTCACACACTCCCTTGTCCCTCGTCCGCCCTCATGCTCCCAATTCCCTAATCTCCCAAGATCGAAGCCGCTCTGTGCAACACCTGCTTCCCCCCTGTCACGGTGCCCTGACGAGGAGGAGCTGTCGCCTTTCAATAGGAGGTGGAGCAGGTCTGTGAACCCCTTCAAGCACTCAGCCAATCCCTCGGCGCGCTCAGAATCCAGCAATAAGTCGGGCGATTCATAAAATGTCAGCCTATCTGCCACTCCCCTAATCCATCATATTCCCGCTATTGCCTTATCATGAGTCAGTCTCGTGTCGAATCATTTTCCTCGTTTCTAGGCACTTCTGGCCAAATGGACTGGAAATCGTGTCTGGGATTCGTATTTGTCTTGGTTATCTCTTTTTCGTTCTATTCCATCCTGCTTCTCATCATATGACTTATCAACTCCCATTTTTTTTATCTAATATTATCTCGGAAATACACCCGCGTCTTTCTCCGCCATGAAATGAAACAATAAATCGTGACGTTTCGAATAAGACTATCCTCCTCGACACGATATATTGTTCTTTTCACAGTGTGGCTGCGTATCACTTCACATTTGTGAACTCGTTAC
>BOPN01002278.1:70000-95000 GCA_017312705.2 Penaeus japonicus | reverse complement strand
TTGGTTTGTGGTTGTTTAGTACTACATTGAACGTACATACGAGCCTTTTAGTTCAGTTATTTATAACATATGAACGTAGTCTATAGGTATGGACGAAGATATGGAGGTAGGCTTGAAAAGGTGTATTGTTGCGTGCAAGGGGAGAGGAAAGGGCAATCAGGCAAGTACGTAAACATGCAAGACAAATAGCTCTTCATTGTTGAAGTCTGACATAAAACGATTCGACTTAATCTGTTATTTAATCGTAGTCAAGGGGTTTAAAGGTCGGCTATACGCGGTACCTACATAAAAAATAAACGGTCTTCAAACATTTATATCTAGTATTTTGACGCTAAGCGCTCCGTCAGAATAGCAAGAAGAAAGAAACAGTGAATGATCGATCGACTGAGCAATGTAATCGATCAATATAATATCGGTGACATAATATCTTTGAAACTATTACTCCAGGAGAGGATGCTGGGTAATACGTACCACCGAGATATAAACTGAATATAGGGAAAAAGGTATGATCATTGACTCATTTCGAATCCTGTTTCAAACCGACCCTTGATGATTAGATGAGTTTCCAAAATTCAACCGGTACGAACGACTATTGTCCGTGACTGTACCAAAATAAATAAGGAAAGAAAATAAATAAATAAATAAACAAATAGCAGCATTAAACAAAAGGAATTAAAAAAACAACAACATACAATTGCATAACAAGGAGAGAGGAGGGGGAGGTGGTCGGATTTTCAGATCTTCCTTTATTTCCACAAAGGCTGTACTGTAAATGACCTCATTTGTGGTCTAACGTCCCTGCTTAAAAGCCATTCTGCCCACCGACCCGTCGAACATTGGCTCGCAAATTTTCTGTCTGATTGCCGGTCTGCATGCTTCGCCGCTCTGATTGTCAGGCAATTTACATCCTTTTGGCATATAAATTTCCCTGGCTATTTCCATTCGGGTGTTTATTTTTTTTCTCTGCTTGTTTGTTTTAAATTGAGATCTTCGTGTTCTCCACCCCAACCCTCCGCAACAATGCCGCAGCTTTTCCTCCTTTTCCCAAATAATTTATCGGTTAGTTTGAAGGTCTAACTGCTTCCCAATGTGAACCACAGAAAGAACTGCGAGAAGCCAAGAAAGCCACTCGACCCTCGGAAAACGACTGGCTTTTATAGTGAATACGTTGTAAGTCACACACACAGACACACACACACACACACACACACACACACACACACACACACACACACACACACACACACACACGCACGCACACAAAAATATACACGAAGACATGTAAGTAGAACGCATAAGCCTACAGGAATTTCCTCTTTGACTCTCCTGGTAAATAAACAAGAAAAAACAGATATGCAACGCTACTTGCATATGTTGCTTTGTGGAAGAAGAAGAAGAAGAAGAGGAAGAGGAGGAGGAGGAGGAGGAGGAGGAAGGAGGAGGAGGAAGAGAGGAGGAGGAGGAAGAGAAGAAGAAGAAGAAACAGAAGGAAGAGGAAGAAGAGAAGGAAGAGGACAAGGAGAAGAGTAGAAGGAAAAGGAGAGGGAGATGAAGAGAGAGGAGAAGAAGGAGAAGTAGAAGGAAGAGGAGAAGGTCACGTCGCAAGCATCAAACTATCTGTCCTTCGGTATCCCCGGTATGTGACGACCGGCAGACACATACCGGGCCTGGGTGCAACTCAGGGGTGGTGGGGGTGGTGGTGGTGGTGGTGGAGGAGGTGGTGGTGGTGGTGGTGTGGTGGTAGTGGTGGTGGAGGTGGAGGTGGTGATGTTGGTGGTGGTGGTTGTGGTGGTTGTGATGGTGGAGGAGGTGGTGGTTGTGGTGGTGGAGGAGGTGGTGTGGTGTGGTGTGATGGTGGTGGTGGTGGTGGAGGTGGAAGTGGTGGAGGAGGTGATGGTGTGGTGGTGGAGGTGGTGGTGGAGGTGGAAGTGGTGGTGGAGGTGGTGGTGAAGGTGGAGGTAGAGGTAGAGGTGGAGGTGGAGGTGGAGGTGGAGGTGGAGGTGGAGGTGGAGGTGGAGGTGGAGGTGGAGGTGGAGGTAGAGGTGGAAGTGGTGGTGGAGGTAGAGGTGATGGTGGTGGTGGTGGTGGTGGTGGCGATGGTGGTGGAGGTAGAGGTAGAGGTGATGGTGGTGGTTATGGTGATGATGCTGGTGGTAATGGTGATGGTGATGGTGATGGTGATAGTGATGGCGCTGGTGGTGGAGGTGGTGTGTGGAAAGGCACTACGCGAAAGAGCATGCGGCGCTGATGGCTTCTTTCTGATGCTGGGATTGGAAGCTCTGGGGGATGCTAGTTCCATTAACACGGGGCTTAGAGGCTGACTTTGGCTCTGGTCTGTGCACGTGTACTTACTCACACGTACACATACATACATACATATACATGGGGGGCTGGGGGGAGGGGGTAAAGGGAGGGAGGATGTAAACGGAGATGAGAGAGTATTGAGGTGGGAGGGAGAAGGAGAGCGAGGGAAGGAGGGAGAAGGAGAAGGAGAAGGAGAAGGGGTGGGGGAGGGAGAGGGGGAAAGGAGGGGAGGGGAGGGAGAGGGAGAGGGAGAGGGAGAGGGAGAGGGAGAGAGAGAGAGAGAGAAAGAGAGAGAGGTAGAAACTTATAAGACCTACATACACTCTAAATACGCACACAAACTAATATGAATTTACTCGAATATTTTTTGTTGTTTTTAAATATACAAAAATCCACCAAATTCTCCCGAAATAATGCAAGTGTACACAGACAAGCTACCTGTCTGTCCTGAAAGGCAGATGTCTGTTCCCCTCACGAACTCGCCTGCCTGCATACGAGTCTTTGTGTACGCCCGTCAGCTACACATGGCAAAGAAGTGTCACTAGATAATTCCTACAGGACATGGCTCTGCTGGGATTTCCTCTCCGGGTTTAATGCGGAGTCTAAACGAAGCGCACGTTGTTAAGCGTTAACAAGACATTACATGAAAATGGTTGAACTTGCACACAGAGCTGCACTTTCCTCTTCAGGTTTAAAGGTTTAATCAAAGCTTACACTGTTAAGCGTTAACAAGACATCGCTACAGCAAAATGGTTGAATTTGTACACGGATAAAATAGCACGGAAATAATAAACAAGCTGTTTTTTTTTCTCAATCGGATAACAACGTTTCTCGGAAGCTTACACTAATCCTTTATCCCTCGTCACATCGTGCGATAAATATCAGACAATGCTGCAAAGCCATATGGCAATCTAAAATAACTGATGCAGTCGTAGATATCACGGCCATAGTCGCTATTTTTTTAAGTATTTTTTTTAAGTCACTTCCACAGTCTCTGGAAGCTGAACATCCAGCCAACAGGAAGATCCCTCCAGACACTTCAATAGGCGCCCTTCCTTGTAGATCGAAATCCAATTCTCTTCTACTGTCATTGTTTCGCTTGCCCTCGCCCCCTCCCTTATATTTCCTTTTTTTGTCCTCCTTCTCCTTTCTGTACCTTTCTCTCACTCTCCCTCTGCTCCGCCTCTCTTTTCCACTCCCCCTTCTCATTCTCTCCCACGTCCTTATTCGCCTTTCCCTCTCCCTTCTCTAAACTTCGTTTTCTATCCTTCTTCCTCCCTTTTCCCTTTCCCCGTCTCTTTTTCTATTCCGTGTCTTTCTCCCACCTTCCCTTCTTTCCCTCTCTCCCTTTTTTACCTTTCCTACTCCCTCTCTCTCTCTCTCTTTCCCTTCGCCTCCCTCCCTTACCTTTCTCGCTCTTTCAATTTGCCCTCCTCCCTTCCTCCTTCCCTTTTCTCTCTCTTTCCCTCAGCCCACCCTCCTTCTCTTCTCTTTCTCTTACATTTACTTCTCCCTTCTCCATTTTTCCCACTCATTCCCTCAGCCCTCCCTCCCCTTCCCTTCCTCTCATTCTCTTTATCATTCTTCCTCCACGACTTCTCTTTCCCCCTCCCGAGCTATGGACAAATCCTCCCACAAAGAAGAGTAGAAAGAAAAACACGTGACATTAGTTAAAATGACACTCGATTTTCATCTTTCTATACGAGACACTTAGTCATCCTGGCAAATCCGAACGAACTCCCTCCGTTCTGTAAGACCGGCACACGAAAAAAAGGTGAAAGTGGGTTGAAAATGGAAGAGCAGTTAGGATGGATGAACGAAGGATGAACGAAGAGTAAGTGAAAGATGATAAAGGGGGAACCGAGAGAGAGAGAGAGAGAGAGAGAGAGAGAGAGAGAGAGAGAGAGAGAGAGAGAGAGAGAGAGAGAGAGAGAGAGAGAGAGAGAGAGAGAGAGAGAGAGAGAGAGAGAGAGAGAGAGAATAAAAAAAACATATATATAAAGAGAATATATATAAAGAGAGATAAAGAGAAAGAGAGAGAGACCCCCAGACTTTCTTTTTTGAAAAAATCCCTAAAAAGACAAAACATCCTTCCCTAAACATAAGAGGCTCTACAAACTCTCCGAACTGAAGTCTCCCCGAGGCTTGAAGCTCCCAACTATTATTCATATGCTGAAGGAGCTAACAAGTGTGATGTCTGAGCTTTCATGTTACCTGCATCACAGGAGGTGCTCACTGGTTTATTAGAATGGATGGTGATGGTGGTGATGGTGGTGATGATGGTGATGATGATGATAAATGACAATGATGACGTTAATAATAATTACGATAGTGATAATTCTGACAATCATAAAAGACGCCATGAAGTCTTCCTGGTTCCCTCCTCTTCACTTCTTGCAATCCGAGAAAAGACAAAACGTAAAAGGAATTGCCTTGCCAGCATCGATCGGCCGTTAATGGCATTGCCGATGATAGCCGCCATTTCAATCTTTTACTGATTTCCTCTCTTGTCGCAGCAGCCGATATGGTAACGGGAGAGACGCGTGCCTCCCTCCCTCCCTCCCTCCCTCCCCCTTCCATGCCCCCTCAACCTGGGGGGCATGGAAGGGGGTGGGGAGAGGGGGGGGGGCATGTGCCTCGTGTCTAGAAGGAAAATGAAACGAAGACTCATTATCGTTTTTCTCTGGCCGGACGTTCTTCAAGCACAACTATCTACTTTTTTATCTCCAAAGATGCCGAGTATTAGTTACGTAGCGAGGACTCCCGCAGCTGCGTGACGCCCCTCCCCCCCCTAACCACCTACCCCTCTTCCTTACCCTAGACCCCCACCCGACCTCCCGCAGTGGTAGGGGTAGGAGACGGGGGGAGGAGGGGAAGGAGTCTGGGGGGGAGGGGGAGAGGGGAGATGTTAACACGTGGCTCGTCTTCCAACATGAATACTTAACTATCAACAACTGCAATTGTAATAACAGGATCCCTTTCCCAGAAGGCGTCCGGGGTTATAGAGAATTGATGACCCCGTTTCAAGCGCAAGATAGGAGAAACGAACCGCCGAGGTGAAAAGTCGTTAAGTATTTAAATCTTATTAAGACTTGAAATTTTTGGGGGAAAAAACTCGTCACTTGATCCCTGGTATCATAAATTATAAACGCTCGCCGCACGCGCGCGAGGGAGGGTGTGTGTGTGTGTGTGTGTGTGTGTGTGTGTGTGTGTGTGTGTGTGTGTGTGTGTGTGTGTGTGTGTGTGTGTGTGTGTGTGTGTGCACCTGGATGCGAGTATTTGTATGCGCGTCCATATGCGTGCGTGCACATTCACCTCAGTGTATCTGCGGTAGTGTTTACACAAATGATGTCTGCCTACGCAAACACACAACCTCAAGCTGAAGCCTGCAATCACAGGCCTAATCAAACACAAGCTGACAAAAGCGCCTTAAACCCACTGTCCAGAACACCAATTCAGCCAAACCCATACCACAAGACGAGAACCCACCACACTATATAACTCTTCGGTTCCTCTACAATAAGAGCCAGATTCGACACCGCGTAGACACCCCCCCCCCCCCACCACCACCACCCCTCAGCCCCAATCCTTTCCTAGGACAAGGTGTGTTCGGCGGGAAGGGTTTTGTGGTTCCCGGCCGGAATGCGGTCGAACCCCCATCCCCCCAAAAATGTTTTACGTAATTGATGCGAAAAGAAAAACGATATGGGTAATGTCAATGTATGTATGGCATACAATATATCGTATATCGGAGACTATTGACGTTATAATTCAGTAACCATGAATATATATATTCAGTGTATAGATGATTCATCCGTTATTCTAAGTTTACGATAAAAAAAACATCATTACCGTTATACTTCAGTAACAGCGACGAATCTATAAATTATCAAAGACTATCCAGCCATGATTCTGCTTTTAAACAGAGAGGAAACCGATGTAGACTTAACCTATCTACAACACTGAACGGTGGTATCTACAGTATATAGATCAACTGACAATTGCATTGTGTTTCCGCTCGAATTGATTAACGGTGGACGGGGGGGGGGGTATGGAGGGCATGGGGGAGAGGGAGGCTAGGTGTGGCCTCATAATATTACGCTAGAGGGTTTCATTATTTTGTGAATACGAGATGGACTCTAATAATCTCCTGGTGATATAGTTTTTTTTCCAGTGTGTGTCTGTCATCGCTCCTTCAATCTCTCTCTCTCACACACACACACACACACACACACACACACACACACACACATATATATATATATATATATATATATATATATATATATATATATACCCCTTTTCCCCCTTTCTTCTTCAATTTTACTCTCCTCCACTGACTCCTTACTTAAATCCCTTTATCTTTTATAACTCCTATCTCCCTCCTTCTCCTCTCCCTTCCCTTTTTTTATCCTACTCTCTATCTCCCTTTCCCTCTCCTAGTCCCTATATACCCCTCTTCCTTCCCCCATTCTCTCCACAGACTCCTTCGTCCTTTATCTCCTTCCGTTCCCCCTCCACACTTCCCTCTTCCTCCTCCTCCCCTTCCTCTCTTATCAGCAAGGATAAACACGTCTACCGGTTTCTTTTAAATCCCTTAATGCGCTTTTGATCTTCAGTGTCATAATTTATCACTATAAATTATGAAACAATATATATTCAAGATTAAGAATATCATGAAGTGGTCTGTGATTTGAGAATTTACGAGAAGTTGCACTATTTTCAGCGAAATATCTTCCTCCTATGCGTGTAATCTGGTTATCGTATGAGTGAAAGGGATCAAAGTAAAGTATACCAGTAAGTTTATCGTATTCCTTTACTTTATCTTTGATGTTTGCGGACTTTGGGGTTATAAAAGAGGTGTATGTAAGTGACTTATTGATATCAATGTTTTGCTCTCTCTCTCTCTCTCTCTACACACACACAAGCATACATACACACATACACTCATATACAATCACATGTAAGATAAAGCACAGCTGATTATTCAGGTAGCCTTTAACACCTCCCGCATAAAACCTTTATTCCCCCAATAAAACCCTTATCATGAGTATGGAAATTCGAAATGTGATACACCATAAACATGTCATGACCTAGCAGATACGATCGGTAGACATATTTCTACAGGGGAACACTGCAATACTATTCATAAATACCGATGAAATTTCATACAAACAGAAAACAAGTTATGTAACAACAGCAAAACATACAGTTGAATTTTGCAATTCAGATGGGACAGGAGGCCCTTCTCGCACATGCGCCAATTTGGGACTAAAGGCACCGAGCCGCACCTTTCCTCCTCTTCTCGTCATACGTACAGAAACGCTGCTTTCCTGGGACGTCCGGTCTCGGCGGCGAATTGTAAAGTAATCGATAAGTCTAAGAGATTCAATGGGTTTAATATCGGAGAGCAGGCTGGTGGGGTTTGTTTTTATTGCCATTCAGTTCTCCGTTATCACGCGAGGAAAATCGCTCTCCGGGCTTTGTTCTGTCAACTGCAGTTCTATGATCATGTCACCAACCAGAATCTTATGTACGGAATTTCTTCAAGCACACAAGTAAATATAAAAACACCCGAGGCAGCACTCACCTTTTACGATGACTTAGGGATTATTGGATGTCAAGGTGTTCCATAACAAGTTCCTTTGCTATTGTTGCATTTCAATGAAGCCCGCAGGTAAAACGAGGCTTACGACACAGCTTCTAAGAAAACACTAACTGTTATGTATATATGTACTGTATCTATATACTCTTTTTCCACTCTCCTAACGTCACCACCACGTATTAAAACGACACCACTTGTACAATCACAGCGCGTCAATATTCCTGGCTACCGTTGTTCGCTCTTTAAAACTATTCCATCAAGCGGGAAATTCCACGTCGTCTGTCACTGCAACACACGCCGTCAGTTTGGTAAAAAGGGTATCTCCGAACGGGAAACGATCACCGTTAAATGCGCCTAAAATCCGGGCAGCGGAGTGCGGGTACCGAGGAGCTGGGTACACGCACGTCTCACCGACACGGATGTCACAGGTCAACTGGCGGAGCGCGGGCTGAGGCGGCCCGGGACCAGACCGGCGAGACCTCCTCCTCCTCCTCCTCTCCTTCCTACCTCCCCCCCTCCCTTCCCACCGCCCTAGCCCGCAGTCGCCACCATCGGGACGGCGCGGGCTGGTCGCTGGCAGCCGCGGGGTCAGGCCTGTCAAAGGAAACGCTGGAGCAAGGTTTTTCAAAGTACGGGACGGGAACTAATATATGCAATAAAATTAACAAATATCAGATAATTGATAAAGTCAAATGAGGACATCTCTCATGCCTGATAGAGAGAGGTGTAACGCTGCAAACAAGTGGACAATGGGCGTTCACTCAAGTGGGTAATACAATTAATCAAACTGGTTCGCAATGAAAAAAAAAATTAAAGAACATTGCACTACGGGACCTAATTGTCGACCTCTAGTTGTTATCCGATTAATTTTCTGTCATGGTACATCTATCCGAAATTACGTATCTTAAATTAAGATGTAAAGTTGGATATCGGTTCTATCAGAGCATAGAACGTGCTACGTCTGTGCCCGCGATATCCATACTAAGCATTAAATAAACTGAGTGCATGTATTCGGTGAGTTACACTGAATATGCAGCGTACCACTAGTACATCACATAATTCATCTGTCTGAGACCAACTACGAACGAAATCCGAAACTGGAATACAGCAAGGACGGCCAGGATCGCAGAGAATCCACAACCACAAATAAATCTTACCAATCAAATTTCCCGAGCAGTCCTCCTGATAACCGAAAGGATGCAGCTGCGGTCCTCCGAAGCCTCTCTCTCCTACACCTGACCGTAACTCCAAGATAGGCCTACACGGCGCTATGATTCATAACCTCCATACAAAGGCATGACCTCTGCCATAGCGCACCACAATCTCACACACCACACCAACCCCTGTGTCCGAAGACGAGGCTCGGGAACATATGTCGCGTCCTTCACAGATGAGAGATAAACAGGCGGCGAGAAGGAGCGGCATCCTACAGGACTAGGACCCTGCCAGCCATAAACTACCGTGCTTCATTGACCATCGTCCGCCCGCGCCATAAACCTGTTTGTTGTTGGGGCTGGCGAAGTGCCGCCGCTGCCGCCACCACGTGCGCTGCCCCGACCGCCGAGCATCAGCCCTCAGGGAGCGCGGTGCGGCAGTCCCACCTCGCCAGCTGGTCGTTGAAACGGTCAGGCTGACTCGACATTTTTGTCATCTTGCACACCAGCCACCTGCAACGCGGCCAATGAGAGCCGGAAGGTGCATCACATAAGAGTTTAATTCTAACTGAAACTGTTGCACTGCAATACACTTTGCATATCATTTGTCTGGAAGCATTAACGCCGCGCGCAATATGCATCAACTATCCATCGTAATGCCGAGCAAATGGCATTTGCAACGGCAGAAACCACACCGGTGTAACACTCAATAGGCACATGTTTTCAGACAAAACAAAGTGTCTACTAATACTTATAGAAATAAGAATTGCAACGAATTTCCCAACGAATATCGAGTGAACGGTAAATGTTGCACAAAACGAGCAACAAAGTCCGACCTAACAAGATATTATCCAAATAAACACAACAATACGCGAGAATATAAACTATAAATACAAGACACCCGAAGTATAGTGCAGAGCAACTGCCATGTTCACAATCCACCTTTTAGAAACTGCTGCATTCCTTCCCGAGAGAGAGGGCGGGAAAGGAAGGGAAGGATGGTGGGGATGAAGAAAGGGAGGAAAGGAGGAAGGGAGAGAGAAGAGGGAGGGAGAAATATGAGAAGAAGGGAAAAAGAGAAGAGGATGGAGGGACAGGGTAGATATTTGGGAAGAGGAGAAGAAAAAAGGGAGATAATTGTGTGTAAGGAAGGAAGAAAGAAAAAGCGGAAAGAAGGAAGGAAGAAATTGAAAGACGGGAGAAAGTTAGGAGGATGGAAGAGGGGAGAAGGAGAGAAAGGAATACATGCAGGGGCAAAGGGAAAAGGATAGAAAGAGAGGGAAGGGGGAGCGACTCCTTATTACACTTGCATTTACTCATAGGAATAGGAACCTCCGATCCTTCCTCGCCCGCTATCCACTTCCCTCCACCGTCTCTCACTGTAAGACGCTCTCAGTAACCATTCGATAGATGCGCTCTCTCTCTTTCTCCCTTTTGTTTTTGTTTCCCTATTTCTTTCTTTTTCTTCTCTCTCTCTCTCTCTCTCTCTCTCTCTCTCTCTCTCTCTCTCTCTCTCTCTCTCTCTCTCTCTCTCTCTCTCTCTCTTTCTCTTTTTCTCTCTTTCTCTCTTTCTCTCTTTCTTTCTCTGTCGCTTTCTGTCTCTCTAACTCTTTAACTCTCTAGCTCTCTAACTCTAATTCCCTAACTCTCTCTCTTTCTCTCCCTCTAACTCTTTCTGTCTCTCTCTCTCTCTTTCTCTATCTCGTTCTCTCTCTGTCTTTAAAGTCTGAACTCAGACACTTTTTTCCCAACGCGATCTATAGTCTCAATCTTATCTGACCACCGATAAGACAACAAAAGAAAGAAAAAAAAGAGAGAAAGAATCACCTGTTTCCGGATCGCTATTATCTTATCTTAAATAGCGCGATGAGGGGGGTGGGGAGGGGATGGGATGGGAGGGATGAAGGAGGAGGAAGGAAAGAGTGAGAAAGTGAGAGGAAGAAGGAGAAAGGGGAGGAGGGAGGGGGAGAAGCAGAAGGATGGGTCAAGGAAGAGATGCGGGGAGACGAGAAACATGTTAAATGGTGAGGGAATAAAAAAAGGAAGAAGGAATATAAGAAATAAAAAGAAAAGAAAAGAAAAAAACAGATTGAAAAGAGGAAGCACGAACAAAAAAATTAAGAAAGACAAAGATGGGTAAAAGGTCTACGAAGAAGGAACAATGACGAAGAGGAAGAAAAGAGAAGTGTGTCCGCGAGATCAATTTTTACAACGGCTCTGCATTGTCAACACGCGCCCCTTGGGTCCTTTCCTCTTAACCGGCCAAACGAGAGGGACCCCAACATGCTCTCCTAACGTCTTTCTCTATCATGTTCACCTAACATGATTCCCTAACATGCTCTCCTAACATCTTTCCCTAACATGTTCACCTAACATGATTCCCTAACATGCTCTCCTAACATCTTTCCCTAGCATGTTCACCTAACATGCTCTTCTAACATGGTCTCCTAACATGTTCTCCCAACACGGTTTACTAACATGATTCTCCAACATGCTCTCCTAACAGAAACAAAAAAACGTCAATCTGTTGCAATACCATCCCTTGCATTTCTATTTCTTTCTCAAAACTACGTTACACATTTCCTACTTTCCTTATTCTAACTCTGACTAGCGCCGTATTGTCAAATTTCTTCCTCTAACTCTAACGAGAGAGAGAGAAAAATACGTTTACCCTTTGCATTTGCTAATTTCGTATATCTAATTTTCGAAATGCAGTTACGCAACAAATTAAAGAGCGACAAAGCTAGTGATATAAAGCTATCAGCTGCAGCGGTGCCTCGTGTGAATATTACTCCCTTTGTTTACATGGAGGGAGAGCCATTACAGAGAAACTTTCGGCTCGAGTGTCACTGAAAACCTTTAATGTATGCTGTTTCCTTCTTCGGCCGGATTCCTTGTGTTTATCTCCAAGTGCTTTTCTCTGACTCTTACTTTCCTTTTCGCTTCCTCTTTCTCCATCTTCATTCCCTTCTATCCACACCTCTTCCTCTTTCTTCTTCTCCTTTCTTATTCTGCTATCACTTTCCGTTTTCGCATTTCCTTTCCTCAGTCTCTCGCTCTCTGCATCACACACTCACACACACACATACACATACACATACACATATACACACATACACATACACATACACATACACATACACATACACATACACATACACATACACACACACACACACACACACACACACACACACTCTCTCTCTCCCTCTCCCTCTCCCTCTCCCTCTCTACTCCCCTCACTCACACACAAAAATTCAATTTCTCCCGCCAAGAAAATGTCAACACAGCACGGCCATAATCACACTCGACAGGTCGGCTTCCTGTCAAGGACTCCCGATCAGGTCCAATCTACCGATGCCTATTCGCACAAGAGACACCTGGCCATCTCTCCTCACTTCCCTCTCACCTGTCCCATATTCTTCCATCACCTGCCTCCACTTTTGTATGAATGAAAATGATCAAGTTCGCTATGTAAGATTAGGTAACGTAATAAATGTATAGCTATTGCAATTTCTTTAACACAAAATGCGTGGTTCTGATGAAGTAATATCGAAAAGCTAACTACTTATTTCGTTTATTTCTGAATTACTCGTTGTTATTCATTTCTTTTCAACAGTTTGTCTCAATTCTCCTCTACGATATATATATATATATATATATATATATATATATATATATATATATATATATATATACATATATATACATATATATATATATATATATATATATATATATATACATGTATATATATATATTTTTGTTTTCCATCAAGATGACTTATTTCAAATACAACAATGTTATTCTGACATGTTGCATTCACCCGATCAACATCTCAAATGAATCTTCGCATAAGATAATAAAGATAATAAAAATTAAAATAAAAAAATACACCCTTAGGTGTGGCGATGAAGGAGAGCGAGCATCAGTTCACATCACTCTTTAAGGCAAGCACGTCGAGATACAAGGCTAATTGGACACTGATACTTTCGCAATAACGAAAAGAGAAAAGAAACAAAGTTTAACCAATTTCTAACATTTTTACCCAATCGCGTATCAACCAGTATTGTCTATCATATACATGCGGTTTCCCGACTTCAACAGAATGTCAATAAAATCTATGAGTTCATCATAACCACAGTAAATCTACGAGTTCAACAAAATCGCAGTAACATCAGTAAGTAAAAAAAACAGTAACATCCCTGAGCGACCTATTAGCATCGCCTCGGCGTCTATGGATGGCATTATTATGCTCCCAATCCCAGACCCAACCCGAAATAGCCCATTTCATTTCATTCCGTTTTACTTGCCTCGGCCGTGTGCATTTCATAAACATAGTGGCTTTGCATTAAAATCAAGTATGAAATGACATTGCAGTTTCGGAGAGCTGTCTTTATATCCTACAATAGTGAGAGAAATTCAAATAAATTATTAATTGCTTTAGGTGAACTGCTTTTCTCCTTGTTAAATTGTTCCCATAAATGCGGCCCGTACTTATGCTACTGCTGAAACACGCTTTGAATACGTAAAGACAAGCTGATTTTCCCAGCTGTCCATGTTCGCATTACCTTTGAGGGATTGCACAATTGTCAAATTGTATGCACTCCCCTCTAATGCAAAAACAACAACTGAGAAATACAATATTTGTGCAAATTTGTTAAATATCTATACCACAAGCGTTGCAGAAAACTTCCTGGTGTCTCCCCAAAGTTGGTGATCCTGTTTTTAGGGCAAAGGATCCCTGGGTGTCTCGCCCTCTCGAGATTGTTTTCCTTCGCCGTCTCACCTGATTATGTAAATTTCCGCTGCCTTCCCTCGCAAGCTACTTAACGTCTCATTCCGCCATGGTTGCCCTCGCCCCTTCCGACCACTTCCTTCCTCTCGCCCTTACCTCTCGCACCCTCGCTTCTCCAATTTCAACTCATATCTACCCTTTCTTCACTCTTTTCTTGCTATGCACACGTGTATCATCCCTCTCCATCCACCATTTTCCCATCATTTTCTTGCAACGCACATGTCTATTATCCCTCTTTGACTGGTCATTTCTTCACTCTTTTCTTACATCATTCCTGTTCATCTACCATTTTCTTCTCTCTCCTCTTACCATGCACACATATATTCTCCCTCTTCACCCCAATCCCACCATGAACAGGCACCTTCTGCCGTGGCACCCGTGTGAAAGCCACGCGGAGGACTGTAATGTGAGCGTTCAGAGGAAGCCGGATTAAATGGAGATGTCACAAGGAAGTCCTGTGGGCGAGATTATGCAGTAATTAGCTAAATGAACAGCCGAAAACTACCTATTTGACTCGACTGGGAACCCTTGATGGTGCAATGGTAGCACAAGGATTAGGCCTGGATTTTGAAAATAATAGCAACACATGTATGTTTCGTAATAACGATCTGAATAGGTGAACGTTTGGAATGGAGAAAGGGAAGAAGTGGAAAAGAGAAAGGAGAATATTTAGGAGACTAACAGAACAAGAGAACATGGGCGGTTTGCGAGCCTAACAACACACATCAGCTGAAAAGACATGGGCAATCCGTTATATAAAGGAACAGCAATTGCTTTAGTGAGACACTGAATGTAAACATAAAGACAAAACAGATGAATGTCAAATCAAATCAAATAAATTTAACTGCAATTGTCCGATGGAATCTAACAGCAAATAAGTGAAAATAAAAGAGAATAAAATACCATTACAACCAAATCAAATACATTAATCAGCAATTGTTCTATGGAAACAGCAAAAGAGAAAAGCTGACTGTAAACAAGGCAGTCGATTCAATTAGTTAAATCAAGCAAACAACAAAAGTCCAACGGAAAAGGAGAGCAAACAAGTAAAAAACAGAAGAATGACAACAAAGGAACAATCCAGTCAACTCAAATAAATGAATCAGCATGCCCTCTTAGAGACACAGGCTGCACTGACAAGCGTAGGAGATGATATTACCAGACTTACGAGGCTACATGTCTCTTCCATTAATTCAATCGTCGGAAATCGCTACAAACCGTCTACACAAACACTCGACTACATCCCACGCGTATGATAAGCGGATATCCTTCATTAGAGCGTGGAATCTGCCTCTAACCGCCGCCATCCTGTGATTTTGCTGCTAATGAGGAAAAGCAATCCTTAAGATTCTTACGTTCATTTTTTTTTCTCTGATGCGTTGCGTTTCATATACACAAATTCGTAAAGAGACTGCAAAATTGTTTAAATTTACGCAATCTGACATTCAATGTACGTAAAAATATTCTGCAAAAATACAATAACAGTAAGAATCTATATAGCTCCATCGCTGCGACGGAGCACAGTCAAATATTTAACAAAGTTAGATGTATTGTAAATAAACCGATAAATTCATCAATGCACTTGAGTTTTTTTCGATCGCTATCTCACGTCTACACAGACAGCCAGGAAGTTCCATGGATGAGATGGAGGGCAATTACTCTGCGGCAGGGTGGCAGGGTGCTTCGTCTCCGCAATTACTCTACAGCAGGGTGCGCTGTCTCCCAGTTTTGCTCGAGTCAAACTCTCCTCTGTGATTCTCTCGCCTCCATCATCATAATCATTATCATTGCAGTTATTATTCCCATCATCAAAGTTTTTCTTATCATAGCTATTCCATTATCATCGTTCTTATCATCATCATTATCAAAATACGTATAGTTTGTTCTCACCCTCTTCATTACCGATGATTCATCACCATCATCATCACTGCCAAAATCCCAACGCGACTCGCCCAGAGGTAAACAGCACCTCGTGGAGCAGTCCCAGTGTAAACAAACCGGCGAAGGACCCCTGTGGACGAGCCGGCGTGGCAAGAGAGAAGACCCCGAGAGGGGCGGCTTGGCTCGTGACTGCGGTCGGTCAATCAATCTCGGCCTCGCTTGATTGATCTCCCGACGTCAATAATGATCACTGAGACGAACTTTTGCGGAAAATAGAGATATTGGACATTCGTATGACCACTGCACTCGATATATGCATGACCATGACCGTGGCACTCAACTTGCCACTAAAATGCAAAGATGCCCTCCCCCCCCTCGCCTCCTCTTTCTCATGTAAAGGGCCTAGTCATTCACACGCATCTTGTGGGAGACCCCCCCCCTACCCTCCCTCCTACTCTCCCCAAGTGAGGTCAAGGTCACGGCGCATTGTGGGCGTAAAGGAGGTGTCGAGAGTAGACTCATGTCGACCGCCGCGCACACACAAAGGCCTCATGATAATGACCCTCGAAAACCAGATTTAATGAACTGCGCGTTCTCTCTCTCTCTCTCTCTCTCTCTCTCTCTCTCTCTCTCTCTCTCTCTCTCTCTCTCTCTCTCTCTCTCCCTCCTCCTCTCTCCTCCTCTCTCTCTCCTCCCTCTCTTTCCCCCCTCTCTCTCCCCCCTTTCCCTCCCCCCCTCTCTCTCTCTCTACCTCCCTCCTCTCCCTCCCCCCTTTCCCTCCCCCTCTCCCTCCCCCCTTCCCCACCCCCTCTCTCTCTCCCTCCACACTCATACAAAATTCCATATCTGCCCTAAAGATTTTCCATAATCCTATTTGACAGGTCGGCTTCTCTTTCTCTCTGTCATCATGCTACTGGTTCCTTTTGATGGATTTAGCTCAATAAATAATCCGTCAATTAACCTATATTCTCTTTCTCTCTTTTTTTTTTAATCTCAAATTCACTGTTTCATTCACCCCCTCATTACTCTTATATACACCCTTTGTTTGTTTGTTGCCTGTCTGTCTGTCTGTCTCTGTCCATCCTTTCCTGTCTCATTTCTCCCTTCCTTCGCTTCCTCCATTCGTCCATCCTTTTCTTCCTCCCTTCGCCCTTCGCTTTTTCCACCCCTTTCTTCCTCCCTTCCTCAATCCCTTTCTTCCTCCCCCTCCCTCCTTCCCTTCCTCCCTTCCTCAATCCCTTTCTTCCTCCCCTCCCTCCTTCCCTTCCTCCCTTCTTCCCTCGCTTCCTCCCTTCCTCAATCCCTTTCTTCCTCCCCCTCCTTCCGTTCCTCCCTTCTTCCCCCGCTTCCTCAATCCCTTTCTTCCCCCCCCCCCTTCCTCCCTTCTTCCCTCGCTTCCTCCCTTCCGCTCTAACTCACCCCTCCCTCCCTCCATCCATCCCTCCCGTTCCCTCTCGCTCCCACAGCCTCTCCAGAGTGAGTTCCGCAAACGAGGTCAAGGAGTCCTGTCCAACGTTCGAAATAATTCCAAGACATTAGACATGCTAAACCCCGTGATTATGAAGATGGAGGCGCCCCGAGGATTTCCGAACGGGGCAGCAGAAACGAGATGGAAGGTCAAGCGGGATTGAGAAGAGTCAGCGGAGAGAGTGTGTATATGGGGTTTTGGGGGGGGGGGGGTGATATGTACCTGACTCTCATTTCTCTCTCTTTTTTTATCTCTCTCTCTTTCTCTTTCTTTCTCTTTCTCTCTCTCTCTCTCTCTCTCTCTCTCTCTCTCTCTCTCTCTCTCTCTCTCTCTCTCTCTCTCTCTCTCTCTCTCTCTCTCTCTCTCTCTCTCTCTCTCTCTCTCTCTCTCTCTCTCTCTCTCTCTCTCTCTCTCTCTCTCTCTCTCTCTCTCTGTCACTTTCTCTCTCTCCTACTTTCTCTCTCTCCTACTTTCTCTCTCTCTCTCTCTCTCTCTCTCTCTCTCTCTCTCTCTCTCTCTCTCTCTCTCTCTCTCTCTCTCTCTCTCTATCTATCTATCTATCTCTTCCTTGTTTCTTCTTTTTCTATTTCTTTTATTTTGTGCACTTGCCCACACGCACTCAAGTACACACACACACAGGTCAGTTTGACAGTTATTGACCAAAATGATAAATGAAAATAATTTCACAAAAAAAAACATATAAATCATTGATATTTCGATCTAATAATAATTGTTGTCACATGACGGTTGACTAAGATTTGTTAGTTGAATACTCTATTCGCATTCTTACATTTTCTATAGGCACTTTTCAACATGCACACGTGCATACACATTGTGTATATATACATACATAAATATATACAAACATACTTACACAGGCACATGCACATATAAACAAGTGTCTGTGTTTCAGTTTATCTTAGCACACATGTTACTGTATCTGTGCAGTTCGGAGAGTTTGTAGAGCCTCTTATGTTTAGGGAAGGCTGTTTTGTCTTTTAGGATTTTTTTTTCTAAGAAAGTGTGGGTCTCTCTCTCTCTCTCTCTCTCTCTCTCTCTATATATATATATATATATATATATATATATATATATATATATATATTATATATCCTTTCCTTCTCCTCTCTTCCTTCCTTTCCTCTTCTCTCTCTCTCTCTCTCTCTCTCTCTCTCCTCTCTCCTCTCCCTTCTCCCTCCTCTCGATCTCCCGTCCCCCTCTGTTCGCCAACATTTTTCCTCCGATTCCGCGGAACTCACCTCCCGAAAAATAAGGCCCATCTATCACCCAGATAAATCACATTACACAAATCCCATCCATCCATTCTATCTCCTCGAAAAAAAAAAAATCTCCATCAAATACACAACGAATATCAAAACTAGGTTCAAACCGAATTATCATTTCTTTTCTTTCTTTTTAATTTTATTTCAACACAATGAGAAAATCCCCGGGGGTAATGTAGAGAATTGCCCGCTACGCCGCGAGTGAGGGATCATCAGTTAGCTTTTGGGTCGTTCCATCGCAGGTCGTAAATTGTGCAGCTCTCAAAAGGCTCCTTCCGCCGGGAGGAGACATAAATAAAAGCCCTGTCTTCAAGTAGGGGGGGGGGGGAGGGAAGGAGGGAGGGAGGGAGAGAGAGAGAGAGAGAGAGAGAGAGAGAGAGGGAGAGAGACCGGAGAGACAAGGCTCTTTAAAATGAAAGTAAGACCTCAACAGAGAACTTTAAAGCTGAACTTACGGACACCAACCCATACAATAATAAAGTATAATCCTCTGAAATCCCACAAGTAAACCCATACGCCACACAGCTTGGCTATGCTCTAAAATCGTCAAACTTTTACAGTGAGAACCCGCGCAGAATTCAGTTTCCAAAACAGTATATTCTGACAATAGGATACACTCTAACCACACAAAACCCGGCATAGACTTCCCCTTTGTGTTTCCTACCTCCCTGTGCACCATGGCTAGTACTGTTTGTGCAATGGCAAGGGAATTACATGCAACAACGACTTCGCTCGCTCTTTGTATGAATATTACAAAACATGAACTATTCATTCGGCAAGGTTCTCCTGGGTCTTTAAAAGAGTACCCAAAACGTGCTTCTTTCTTGATGAAGTAATCAATATTGCAACACGTGGATGAAAATAGTATATCCCACCAATCAATTTTATCACATTGTTCAGTACGATAAAAAGAAAGTTAAACAATGTGACATTATGGAGAACAAGTTAATGAGATCAAATCAACAACACATACAACCGTAAATTGGGACTCCTTCCCCGTTCGTGTAGATCCTGTGCAGCCACTCCCTATGACGAGCCAAATACCCATTCAACGCATGTATTTTCCCACACCAACCGGCTACATCGAGGGAACCATTCTTCTCCTCTCCTTATGCCTGTCTTGTTTTCCCACACCGGTCTAGCCTCTCGCCGTGTGTTTCCCTTTCTTAGATAGCCCCCGCTGTACCTACTACTCCCTTCTGTGTGTTTACCTTTCCTTCTCACACTGCTACTTCTTACCTCAGCTTTCCAGCCAGCCATTATTTGCCTTGACCGAGTGCATCTTTCTCCTGTGATTCCTTGATGGGAGCAGCGGTACTTCCCACGATATCCCCTTTTCCCACACTTGTCTTACTTTCCCTTCCACTGTCTCCGTCTCCTGCTTAACCCCCTTCGCGCCAAACACGGGCACAAAACCCGAATCCGTGAACCGCCGCATACGCGAAAGGTAAGACCTGACCTCGCGGAATGCTGGAAAACACAACACAACCGCATCGGATTTTGGTACTACAATTACCGTAATAACAACAAACCATTACATGAATGACCGTATCACACCCACAATTCATACGTTCATCGTTGTGCCCGATGTCCCCACTTCCCATTCCTACATAATCATATCCACTCAATGGCTAGAATACCTGATTGGTTCCACGTGAATACCAACGTAGATCGGCGCTGTTCAAAACATAGGCTACGACACAAACACACAAACGCAAACATTTGTGTGTGTGTGTGTGTGTGTGTGCGTGTGCGTGTGCGTGTGCGTGTGCGTGTGCGTGTGTACATGTGTGTGCGTGCGTGTGTGTGTCGGGGGGATATGCATCGATGCATAATTGCAAATTAATAGGAATTAAGTTTGTATGTCTATATAATGAAGTAATTATATAGTAATAATATCAAAAGCAGTATGTGAATGGTTCAAGTAGTTCAATTGTATGTATATCATATAATATATATAAGAGGTAAATATATGTTATAAAACATAGTTGCTAGTTTCCTAATCGTTTATCTACTACAGCCAACACCAATGTAGCAAAAAAACGAGAGATAACACGAGAACAAGGAAGAGAAAAAAATCAAATAATAATAATATTACTCTCTGCCTACATCCCACTCCCTCTTCCGTACCCTCACCCCCACCCCCCCGCACTCCGTCTCCCTCCACCCCCCTGCGTCTCCTTCTGAGCCTGTGCCTTAGGGAGGATCTACTTGCTCCTTCAGACCTTGCCTCCCCCCCTCCCCCTCCCCCCCTCTTCCCTTCTCACACGCCCTCCTCTCCCAACACCCTTCCTTCCAGACGCTGCTTACATAGAATAAATAGCCCCAAGGCAATTGTCAGGGAAACGGAGCAAATTCACTCGTACCCCTGAGTAGTGGTAAACAAAAGCTTTAAGAAATGAGAAGAAAATATGAATATTACTACACATATATATGTTTATATATATTTTTTACAGCTCTTATTGTTTAACAACGGATGTGAGACGGCATTGTAATACCATAGGGATGAATCACAAGAATTATTTGGTTATTATGAATGGTACTTACACGATTACAGTAACTTTATTGAATATGTGACAATCCCTCTTACAAAAGCCGGACATAAGGGTGAAAATAGAGAGACTACGATTATAGAGAGACAAATGACAAATCACTGAAATGTTACTATATCAAGAACTTCTTTTCATACATAATATAACAGAAACAACGATTACTCTAAACTTATAATCAATTTTCCATTTTACTTTCTAGTCATGTCTTGAATAGAGTGAATAGAAGGGTTTCATCTAATATAATCAACATGAGGCTAGTTCCCCTTCAGATGTTAAATCTCTGTAAATGGATTAAAACAAGCCTTCTATTTCGTTGCAAGAGAAGGACTGATGAATTACTTTGGTTTTCATTTCACATTATGGAAAGGATGATAAAGCAGGTACTAATCCATACACAATGAAGAAAACCACATCACATTTACGCAGTTACATATTCATTTTCCAACACGTTCATGTTTTTACCCCCTCAAGCCTCATAACCCGTGGATGATACATGACGTTAACATGGGACGTATGAAAAGGTGAGGATGCCCCCACCTCTCTCTCTCTCTCTCTCTCTCTCTCTCTCTCTCTCTCTCTCTCTCTCTCTCTCTCTCTCTCTCTCTCTCTCTCTCTCTCTCTCTCTCTCTCTCTCTCTCTCTCTCTCTCTCTCTCTCTCTCTCTCTCTCTCTCTCTCTCCACTCTCCCTCCTTCCTACTTCCCTCCCCACTCTCCCTCTTTCCTACTCCCCTTCTCACTCTCCCTCCTTCCTACTCCCCTCCTCCCTTAGCCCCGCCGTGTGACTTACTGCCTGCGGCCACCTTCCTTATTTTAAATTCAGTGATGCGACACGAGCATCGGGAAACACACACAAAAAAAATAACTGGAGCATTTTTCTCTACGGTTCTATTCATATTATTTCAACAAGGGGGTAGAATTCATATATATGAAGTTAATCCTATGTGGCTACACCGGGTTTCACTTTTTTATTTTTTTTATTTTTTTTACAGAAATCCTGAAATTTTTACTAGTCATGCAACAAATATACAAATATCCATGTCGCAATATAGAATGAGAGAGCAAAACACGTAATCCGTGAAACAAACAAAAATATCCAACAATAGGATTCCACTTCTATCCCCTCTTTCCCTCTTCTCTTCCCTCTTTCTCCTCTTTCCCTCTACTTTCCCCTATTTCTTCTCTTTCCCTCTTTCTCTTCTTTCCCTCTCTTTTCCCTCTTTCTCCTCTTTCCCTCTTCTTTCTACTCTTTCCGTCTTCTTCTCCCTCTTTCTCCTTCCTCCCTCTTCTTTTCCCTCTTTCTCCTTTTACCCTCTTTTTTTCCTTCTTTCTCCTCTTTCCTCTTAAGTAGACAATTGCTTAAAGTTGCCTGTGCTCAATAATGAAACAATGATTGGAATATAAAGATCGTGCCCCAGAAATTTCAGGAAATTCTTATTCCTCTTATCTCACCTATCCACCCCTCTCCCTATTCAACAGGACAACAGCGCTCCATAAACATAACGCGGACAAACGAGCAACAGTGAATCCCATACCCTTCTCTATTTTCATGAAGGTCAGATACAGTGAGTAGTGAGTAAGCGTAGATGTGACTCATCCCCCTCTCACGGTCACACAGTTCGGGGTGACTTATATCCACGCTATAACAGTACCCAAAAGAGGAATATGAAGAAGGGGGGGGGTATAAACAGAGGTTATTGTAACAAACGTAGATAGACGTGTTAATCAGATTAAATAACTTCATAGTGCAAGATATGTAATCCTGTTGAAGATTTATTCGAAACGCGTTAATTATTATTTATTCCATTGTCAACTTGTTCAGTCTCAGTTATAGCTTTATCAACTAGAGGAAAAAGGGAAAAAAACGAAGATAGATCAGTTAGACAAAATTTAGGATACTTCGGCCATCGGAGGCGAAAAACAGAAATCAAGACCGAGGCAAGCATGGTGGAAGCGTGGAAAAAGGGAATAAAAAAAATAATGAAAGAAGGTACATAAAAAGCATACACCCAAGTCATACAACGTCAGGGTATATCTTGAAGGGGGACAACGAAGCCGCAAGTGCAGAAAACGGAAAGTCGAGCAGGAAAGCATCCACCTTCAACAGAAAAGAAAGAATGATACAAGACAAATGAACGCATCAGTGGTGGAAGGAAGTCAAGAGAACGAGACTAGAGGAAGACCAGGAAAGCGTTCACTCTTTAAAAAAGAACTCTAGACGTTTCATCCATATGATAGGCACAAAGGAAGCCAACGAACCTACACGCGCTCTTAAAACTGCTCGTTCTGCTCGTTCTCAATACGATAACGAAGGAGAAAGTATGCATCGAAACAAGCACAATATAGAAGGAAGGAACAACAAGATGAAAAGAATAAAATGCGAAAAAGTACAACAAAGAAGAAAAACAAAAAAATGAGAATGAAAACAAACACGATAAAGAAGAGGGGGGGGGGTGCTTCTAGAAGGATGGAGGTGGGGAGCGGCGGGGGGCTAAGGCGAGTGGCAAAGGCGAGNTTAAAGTACTCTCTCTCTCTCTCTCTCTCTCTCTCTCTCTCTCTCTCTCTCTCTCTCTCTCTCTCTCTCTCTCTCTCTCTCTCTCACACACACACAGACACACACACACTCCCTTAATGTATGTATGTATGCATGTCGGTTTTCGTACCTGCACAATACACATAAACGAGAATACAAATATATACGCATATATACATACAGACATATCACAAACCATACACCATAATCATAACCACAAACTTCACACAACTCAAGGAAGGCAATCACCACACACGACCTCAAACTTAGAAGTCAACGAGCACTCACGAGCACTCACGAAAACTCACCCCAGATCGCTTCGTCTCATACATTCCTTTACTCTCTTGCTGTGGCTGTGTCTCTGCCAGGTAATTCTTTCCTTCCTTTCCTAACACTGCAAGGGCGCGAGATAATTCCTCCTTGTTGCTACTGGGGAATCTGAGGGAAAGAAAGAAAGAATGTGGTAAGGCGGTGGAGGAGTAGGTGTGAGAAGCGTTTGAAGGTCTTTGTTATAGAGAGGAATTTTGAAGTTCTTTGTTATAGAGAGGAATTTTTGGTATTGTATTGGTTTGGTTGATATTGATTTAGGGTTGGTATAAATAGTGCTATGAATGTTGCTAGGATGTATGTAGGTAATAATATTGTCGGTGCAGTAAAAGGTTATAAAAGTTCAAATAAGGAATAAATTTGTAATTATGATTATGGTAATTGTAATAATTATAGTAATGATGTTACATATACCAATAAAGTAACACTAACGACAAGCTAAACTCGAACTCCAGTATCAAAAAAATAAAACAAAATAATAATAATAGTAAAATAATAGTAAAAAATAAATAAAAAATAAATAAAAATAAAAATCCATGCAAAGTCATCGTGCAAATAAATCATAAGAACGGAAAGCTGATTATATGTCTCATCATAAAATGCAATAATTTTTTTTTGGCATTTCCTAAACAAATGTGATATCGAAATAGAGAAAAATCCACATCCTTTACTTATTTAGAAACATTTTATCCATTTCCTGGAGTAATATTGCCATTTGTATTATCTTAAAATTCAATAATTTCTATCTAATCTTTACATTCACAATCGACTTCTTAGCATTCAATCCTATTAATGTATCTAATACTTAGAGCCAAAATCTTTCAAATAAATCCAGTGATCTAACTTAGAGCATTTGAAATCCTCTTGTAAGAAGTACAAGGGAAAGGACAATAAGAAGAGGAGGAGGAGAAGGAGGGAGAAAAAGAAGAGGAGTAGAAGACGAAGAAGAAGAAGGTAAAAGAGGAGGAGGAAAGGAAGAAGAAAAACAATAATGTCAATAATAAGGAGGAGGAAAAGAAGAAGAAGAAAATGGAACAGAAGAAAGAGAAACAAAAACAAAGAAAACAATCATAAAGTTTACCCGATAAACAAACAACC
>BOPN01002278.1:65000-67500 GCA_017312705.2 Penaeus japonicus | reverse complement strand
TTCTCTTTCTCTCTCTCTCTCTATATATATATATGAATATATATAAATAAATAAATATATATATATATATATGAATATATATAAATAGATAAATATATATATATATATATATATATATATATATATATATATATATATATATATATATATATATATATATATATATATATATATATATATGTGTGTGTGTGTGTGTCTATGTCTGTTTGTCTCCCCATGTACCTTCAACTTTCTTTATCTAACCTTATATGTTAACCATGGGAGATAAAGGACAGCAATGCAAAGAAGACAGGGAACATTCGTAAACGTGTCAGGTCCCTACCCCTCCACCCCCACCCGCTACCCACCGCCACAAATGTTTGGCAAATCCCACTTCCTCTCGCGAAAACAGGGTAATCAACAAAAATAAAATATATAACTCTTGCAGTCTCCTTTTATTCTTTTTATGTATCTTCCTACCTGCCTCCTCCTCACTCTCCTTCCTCATCCCCCAACCCTGTACTCACACCTCACTTTCCTTCATTCCCAAACCCCCCTCCCTTCCAGGTTCCAGAATATTACTACACCTTCCCCTGTACCCACTTGTCCCTCTACATTTGGACCCCACTGTCCAGAATCAGCCCTGGCCCGTTCTGGTTCCATTACAAAATATTTCCCCTAGTTAGGGTGCGACTAGAATGCCTTCAAATCGTTTTTATTAATCTTATAAATATATAATAACATTCAGAAAAAGTATGATAGGTGATCATAGGACTATAGATCCTCATTTCCTGCAAACAAATCAACAGGACCTGGACAAAGAACGCTCTAAGTCAGGCTCCGATAATTCCCTAGTTAAAGCGTCGAGTCTTGGTCAAAAAGGGCAATAATTCCTGAATGGAACCAGACTCGAGCTATTGGAGTCCCGCCTTCAGTGCCCAAGCACAACCCCCACTCACCCCCACTCACCCCTACCCACCCCCACCCACCCCCACCCAATCTACAGGTAGAGGACCTAGAGGCGGTGACAAGAACGAGGATGTTATCATGCTATCAGCTGTGCCCATCACGTCGGCGATAGGAAGAGAGGTTACGATAGAGAGGGAAGCGATAACTCGAGGTAGGTATGTATGGAGAGACAGGCGACGTTATCTTGTCTTCATTCCGTATTCTTTCAAACTTTTTTTTTTACTTTTCATCATCCATCTCTTTTCTCTCACTTTTCTATTTTATTTTTTCTCTCTCTTTCCATTTCTCTTTTCCTTCCCCTTCCCCTTCCCCTTCCCCTTCCCCTTCCCCTTCCCCTTCCCCTTCCCCTTCCCCTTCCCTATCCCTTTCATTCTCCCCCTTTCCTCTCTCCCTACATATCTGCCCCGGTGAAAATTAACGACGTTGGAGTGGGTGAGTGCGTGTGTGTGAGCGTGTGCTTTTGCGTGTGCGTGTGCGTGTGCGTGTGAGTGTGCGTGTGCTTCCGTGGGTGCGTGTGTGTACAGAGCAGAATTAAGGAAAGGCCCAATCACTACCTTAAGGACGACCGGCGTGGATGACAAGAGGCGGATTCGGTCACAGCTTCTGGTGACATCAACCTGTAAGAACTATGGGTGCGTAGATGGGTGGGCACCTTCACCGCAGTGGTCAAAAGAGAGATTGTGTTGCAGCTTCATTCCCGGAACTGTCACCATCGCCATCACTGTCACTCCCTCCTCCACCCCCCCCGCCACTGTTGACCGACCATCACAACACTGGACGTCTCATCCAAGTATCTGTATAAGACGTGGCATGGTTGCTGGATGCGAAAGTCGACACACAAAGGAACGAGAAGCAGACGAGAGAGACTTTTCACAGTGAGTACAGCGTTTAATCACATATCTTTTAATCCTTTATAGCAACGAAACAAACGCATCAACAACGACAGTATTGATGCTAATACTGCTGATATGGTTACAGTGATGATGACGATAACGCAAAAACGATAAAAAAGTAATAATAATCCTAAGAATAACAATAGACGATGCAGATTACAAAGACAAAAGCAACCACGCCAGATAAACCAGGAACAAATACAGGGAGATAGAAAGGGGATTTAAAAATGTATACTTCCCGACTTTAAATTCTTATTAAAGCTTACCTGCGCTTCGAATAACGTCACGATGATAAAGTGGCCAAATTGAATCAGTTAGTATAATGACGCTGTAATGTGAAAGCCTATAGGATCATCCCTCTTAATAAACATCCGTCGTGATGAAGCAACTCCTATATCGGAGGATTAAATCACGTCGCTCATGGCTTAGCTGACAAGATACGAGATAAGAAATGATAAAACGAAGTCGGAAACAATTCAGTCTATTTTTCTGATACTTTTTTATATATCTTATAATTTAGGAAATAATTTGATACGCTTTAAAATATTCATATGTTTTATTTTCTTTCTAAGAGAATCAATCCATCTTTCCTATCTGTCTGTAATAACACCAATGCTACACTTCAACCCCATCCTATTTCGCGAAAAGGAGCCGCGAAA
>BOPN01002278.1:37500-57500 GCA_017312705.2 Penaeus japonicus | reverse complement strand
GGGGAGCGCTATTATTTCTTATTGTGTCTTAGATGATAATCAGAAAGCTATACGAGTTTTTATTACGGAAAATAAAGATAAAAGGAAAATAAGCTGTGATGACAAAGGCAAGATAGACACAATGAGAGGAAGACAATGATGAACATCATGAACAAGATAACGACAACAAAGGTGATGGTGACACTGAGGATGCGATGATGCTGATGTGATGACCGTTAACGTGGGAGACGCGGTTAAAAGCCACATTACTACGAAGAGTGATGAGGCGGTGATGGCAATAAACCCGGTGTCACCACGACCCAATTTACCCCAGGTTCGTTGGCATCACATGACACCCAGACGGACATGGCACTGTTGACACAAGGGAGAAGGGACGTCTGACTGAAGGAAACGAGGTGGGCGAGGAAATGCAGTCGGGGTGGGTGGGTTACAATATATATATAAACTTACTCATCAGAATAACTCATGTTCTCGTTCGTCGGGATACCTCATACATTTATTCACCGGGACAACTTATGATTAATCAAATTTATTAATCAGAATAATTCACAAACTTATCAATTACGATATCTTATAGACTTATATATCTGGACAACCCATAATTAATAAAACTCTTCAACGAACAAAAGCTTTTCATAAGAATAAACCATTTACTCGTTCATCAGGAGTTATAAGCTTTCCTGATAAATATATTTATTTATCTTGAGTTTTCCAGATAGACCTATTCATCCGGTAAACTCTCAATAACCAAAACCTATTTTTACCAGAAAAGCTCATACTTCATAACTCGAAGTGGGCAAAGTGGACGCAGCCATGGTGGGCGAGATGGAAAATGGGCGTGATGGACCGCGTGTGTTAGTGTGGAGAGAGGGATTAAATGAAAAGGACTGTGGTGGATGGAGGAAAACGTACAAGCGGGTGTGCAGGTGTGCGAGGAACATACAAGCGTGGCCAGATGTTGAAAAACAGGAGCTGGGTGACCGGGGTGGGAGTGACAGGAGGGTGTGGATGGGGAGGAAGGGAAGGAAGGTGGGAGTAAGGGAGAGGGGAAGGGAAGGAGGGTGAGAGTATAGGAGATAGGAAGGGAGGGAGGGAGAGTGAAAGGAGGGGAAGGAGGGTGGGAGTAAGGAAGAGAAGAAGGGAAGGAGGGAGTAAGGGAGAGAGGAAGAGAATGAAGGTGGGAGTAAGGGAGGGAATGAGGAAGAGAGGGAGGCAATGAAGGCGAGAGCTTTAAAGGTGAGGTAAAATAGGAAAATTGAAATGAGTGAGTAAATTAGGGAATACATAAATGAATGAAAGAATGAAAGAGTGGGAGTGAGGACGACCGTTTAGGAGGGGGGAGGGGAGGGGGGGCACCCCGGAGGGAAGTAGCGGAAGTAGGAGTCAGTATACCGCGGTAGACGGGAAGAGTTAATTGTGAGCTGTAATCGCCAGCTCAGGACGCTCTTCCCCCCAACCCTCCAACCCAACACCGCACTCTTCCCTCCAACCCTCCAACCCAACACCGCACTCTTCCCTCCAACCATACAACCTAACACCGCACTCTTCCCTCCAACCCTCCAACCCAACACCGCACTCTTCCCTCCAACCATACAACCTAACACCATGCTCTTCCCTCCAACCATACAACCTAACACCATACTCTTCCCTCCAACCCTACAACCAAACACCATACTCTTCCCTCCAACCCTACAGCCCAACATACGTCCATACGTTCATATCATTACAATTGTGCTGCCTCTGTAACACAATTCCTTTCTTGTCTTGCATCACACTATCATCATAATTTTATCATACCATTTTTAAGTATGCGGCAAATGTGGAAGCCTTTATCATATTATATATAGAGCAAATGTGGAATCGGAGAGAATGGAGTGGAAGGAGAATATATGAATGACGTGAAAGAACCAGACAGCGAAGCGTTTACCTGATACGCAAGTGTGATTACAGGTGCTCAAGGCAGATGGAAAATGAAGGTCAAAGTAAAATTCGTGTCACATCAATTCATTCATGCACTCTCTCACTTACCCGCCGTTATTTCCTCACTCTTTTACATACAGATACGTACACTTATACCTAAACACACACGCGAGCGCACTTACACATTCACTCACTCAGATACACGCACTCATCCATTTACAGTAGCATTCACACACATCCACACGCACTCTTTCTCACTCTCACGCATGGACTGATGTTGGGAAAGCAAAAATGTGTTTTTTAATGATGAAATTTAAAAAAAACGCGAAGATGAGGCTGGAAATTGCCAAGTAATAGAGCCCGATTGCTAATGAGGAGGCTTCTAGCAAAGCGAAACAGTTATGAGTCAGGAAATGAGACCAGAGTGAGGGGAAAGGGGAGCTAGGGAGGTGAAGAGGGGGGCGGGGAATGAGAAGAGCAACAGCGAGCGAGGAAATTGTATGGGTACAGAGCGAATGAGTCATCAGGCAGGTGAGAGTCTAATGGAGGGGTAAACAGCGGGCCTCCCTCCATCGGTCACCGCGCAGTAAGTAGCTACAATGTTCATACACGGTACATGTTTCGCTTAAGCATACGAATGGTATGTGTACATGTTTCGCTTAAGTATACGAATGATATGTGCATATGTTCCGATTAGGTATAAGAATTATATGTGTCTGTTTTAATCTAAAGCCTTTGCCAAAGTGTATACATAATATGTGCGTGTGTTTTGGCCCTGAGCCTATGCAAAAGTGTATGTATTATATATGAAGGCACAGGTTTTGCCTTAAACCCTATGCGTAAATATACATATAATATGTTTAAATATTCTTCGCCCTAAAACTTATAAAACACGGTGTAAAATAAACTATCCTTGAGAAAATGTTTCAGTCTAACAAGACACTTGTAACAGGGAAGCCGGAGTCCTTAATTAGCGGGACCTTTGAAAAAAATGAATATCACCAAATACCTATTACACTCGCAGGATCCTAGTTAGTATTAAATGGAAGGTGGAGTGGAAACGAGGGATGGAGAGAATGAAGAATAGAAAAAGAAAGAGGGAGAAAAGGAAGAGAGAGAGAGAGAGAGAGAGACAGAGGGAGAGAGAGAAAGAGAGAGAGAGAGATTAAGAATGAGATTAAAAGCATGTGTGTGTGTTGTTGTTAAACTTATACACTCACACACATGCACACACACACACACAGACACAGACAACAGAAGCTCTAAAGCACATACCTCTTCACCTTGATTTAATATCCGTCAAAATCGCATATCGAAACAAGACAAGCTCATCCATCATCTCCCTCCTTACTTCAAAGCAAACATACTCTCTCGCCCACACGCCCACGCCCACACTCACCCCCGACCCTTATCGCGGCCCTTGTCCAAACGGGCTTATCCGCCGCCCTCAATCTTCATGGAATTCTTACTCATCAAGCAGAACACCTTCACCTGACTCACGGCGCTGATTCACTCCCTAAACATGTTAATTTACTTATTACTCACACAAGGAGAACTTTCGTACATTCAATATTACTTATTTACGCATCGATTCTGGTCTTACTCATTAGTGTATTCATCAAACCAATTCACAAATCTATTCATCAGGGCAACTCATAAATCCTATTCATCAAACCAACTCATATACCTATTCGTCAGGGAAACTGACAGACCTATTCATCAGTACAACTCATAAACTTATTCACGAGGAAAACTCATTAACTTACTCATCAAGATAATTTCCGTAAACTTACTCATCAGAACACGATACAACACACAAAACCTCACAACGGGAAAAAAATCATAAACACATGCCTCACGAAAAAGAACCAAGAATACCCATCTTCCTATCGACTTACGGCATCATCTCATGAGTTCCTCTCTTCTCTTATCTCGTCCTTCCTCTTCGCTCATATTCGTTAACAATTCATACATCGGTCTGCACGAACAAGATGCAAGGATCGCGAGAGCCAAAGCACATTGGCATGTCAATACCTTTACGGTCGCGGTGACCTACAACTCTGTCGGGAGGCGACATTTGTGCCCTTATTGGGTATGGTTTTCTTTTTACCAGTTTAATGAACATTTACACATACATATACTGGCAGACTGACGGGCATACATGTATATAACAAAGTATAGGTATATGCAAACTCACACACCGACAAATATATATACATACATATTTCTCTCTCTCTCTCTCTCTCTCTCTCTCTCTCTCTCTCTATCCCTAATAGACAAATATGCACATCACTATATATAAGTATACATGTGTGTGCACGCGCAATTATACACACACACATACATACACACACACATCTATGTATATATATATAATATATATATACATATATATGTATATATATACATTTATTTATTTACTTATTTATCTATTTATAGGTATAGTATTTATATATGTATCCGTATTATTTTTTTTTGTATATATATATATATATATATATATATATATACATATATATATGTATGTATATATTTGTATACATCTAAATACATATAGATATATAGATATATAGATACACACACACACATATATATGATAAATATATATACATATAATTCTTAATGAGCATATAGTGTCACAGTTAATAATTTATTATGGGTAAAGGCTACAACACCTACAGAGTGTGATATCAATAAAGATACTTCCCCAGTGACGCACACGCGTCAAACCATTAGGAACATTCCGATTTACAACTTTCCTTTTACATCTACTACCACAATAAACTCTGTTAGCCATTACCTCTTTACTTGACTACCTTCCATTTATCAGATCTTTTCTTAAGTATAATAAATACTAACAAATATTCCATGAACTAATTAACAATATTCATTATCCGCATGTCCGAACAAACCAATATATACGAATAAACATCATTACAAACCCAAAGAGTCACCCACATGACCTACTTTCATCCCGCTTGACAGGCCCAGCCAAGGTCAACGGGTGGCCTACGTATGACGTCACGGCACAATGAATCACCTCGCTTCATCTGCATATGAATCCCCAATGGAGGACTTTAACGTCTGCTCCGCCACACGGTTCCCTGCTAAGATAGGTTCACGCTTGGTTCTCCTACGTCTTTTTTTTTCCTTCTCTTGCCTCTTTTGATCTCTTTCTCTTTTTTTCTCCTTCACCTTCCTTTCTTGACCTCTCTTTTTTCTCTCTTTCCCCATTTTTTTTCTAATTTTCTTCCCTCTCCCATTCTCTTCCATTTCTTTCATTTTCTTCCTTTTACTATCATTCTTTCCCCACTTCTCTTTCTATCCCCTCCTCTTCTCCCTCGCATTCTTCCTTTTTCTTCTCTTTCTCTTCCCTCCTCTTCTCCCTCGCATTCTTCCTTTTTCTTCTCTTTCTCTTCCCTCCTCTTCTCCCTCACATTCTTCCTTTTTCTTCTCTTTCTTCTATTATTCCTGGTTCTTCCATTCCTTCATTTCCAAATTTTAACATTCCCCTTATCCTTACTCATCTTGTCTTCTTTCTTTTCTTATCTGCTCCTTTTCTTCTCTTGCCTTTATCCGTATTCTCTTTTATTTATTTGCTTCCTTCTTTTCCTTTTCTTCCCTCTTTCCTCTCTCTTATTTTCATTCTCTTCTGTTCTTTCCCTCTTCCTCTTTCACTCTCCTCTTATCTTCTTCCTCCTCCTCCTCCTCCTCCTGTTCCCTCTTCTCCTCCTACTTGATGCTGCTCTTCTAGTTTCTAAAGTATCTTGACTTAAGACTTCTTCACAAGCGTGCAAAGAAATGAAGCGGGGATAGACAGAAGGGGTGGGGGTGACAGGGAGGGGGTGAGGCAGCAAGTTCATCGTTTGATTCAGGGTGAACGAGTGAGGGGGGGGGGGGGGGGCTAGGTCAGAGGAGCGAACTTCTTTGATTTTCTTCACTCTCTCTTTGTGTCGCCTTGTCACATGTGAATGGCATAGTGACAGATCTCTCTCTCTCTTACACACACATGCAAACACACACACACACATACACACACACATACACATACACATTCACACAAGCAATTATGTATGCACATACACATATGCACAAACAATTAACAAACACAACCAAAAATGCAAAAACGTATGCACACGTACACACATCCACAACCACATACGGCGACGCAAGCAAACATTCACACACATGTACGGCAGCACATTCATATAGACTCAAACGAACACACAAAAGCACGACACGACACACACTTTCCTAACGCGATGACGAAGCTAGTGTCCTTGTTTGAGGTTTGTCTCCGGTGAATTACGTCTTTTTCTGTTTTCTCTGGTCGTGTTTTCTTGTTGTTTCCCTCGTGTATTATTTTTCATTCTCCATTCTCCCTCTACTTAGCCCCTTTTGTCACTCTGCCTCCTCTTCCACTCTTACTCTGCCTCCAATTCCATCTCAACCTCCACTTTTAAATCGACACCCTTTTCCACCTTCGCTACTTCTCCTATTTCTATTTGTATTTCTATTTCTACCTCCTTTTCTTCTTCTTCCACCTCCAATTTTATCTTTACTTCCACTTTCCCCTCCCCTTCACCTCTTACTTCCATTTCTACTTTCACCTCCATCTCTACTACCAATTCCACCTCCATCTCTACTTCTACATATACCTCCACTTCTACTTCCACCTCCATTTCTCCTACAACTTCCACCCCATCTCTACTTCTACAATTACCTCCACTTCTATTTCCACCTCCTCCACTGGCTCCTCATCGCCGCCCGCCTTGTATGCTCATCAATGTCGCTCCGTGATTAGCACTTTCATTCTTAGGCAAATGGGGATGCCTCTCGTGATGTTTTCGAAAGAGCAACGGTAAAATGACACGTCTGCTAAAAATATACCAAATAAGTGAGTAAGAAAGAGAGAGAGAGAGGGGGAAGGAGGGTGGGGTGAATGGGGAGGGAGACACGGAGAGTGAGAGAGGAGGTAGGGAGGGAAAAAGAGAGGATGGACGGAGGGAGAGAGGACAGAGAGAGAGACAGAGTGAGTGAGTGAGAGAGAGAGAGATGTGGGAGGGGAGAACGAGTAAGTAAGATGAGTAAGAGAAAGAGAGCGAGTTACAGACACAAGGAATAGTTATTAGAACAAGCCCACCTTTCACAACCCAATCCCACCCCAAACAAAGCGCTTCACCTGACTCATGCGCGGCCAAGGTCAAAGCAAGACGACAAAGGTTAAACGAAGACACTCACGGGGCATCCTCTACGGAATTAGATCTCAAAGGCAAAAGACAACGAGCGCGAATGGCGCCTTTCATCTGCAGGAAATTAGCAAATAATCAAGAGCCTCGACCTCTGCCATTTCAGAGACCGCACTGTATTCCGTCGAGAGAGGCACGACACAATGCAATGGCAGAAAAAGGAAGAATTGAAACGCTGAGTCGACGTGAAATTTTGAAATTTACTGGAGAATTTATAAAAGCGATATGATATATGGTCTGAATTGTGACGGGAAATTTACATGTCAGATTTATAAGTCTTAATTAAATACGGTGTGAAATTCCAGAATATTTGATTCAAAGTATTACATATGATGAGAAATTTATACTGAGAACCCTATGACATTTAGATGACTTGGACAAGAATAGTTATAAAAAAAAAAATATTAAAAATAATATACATATTTTATAATTTCATGGCAGTCTGAGGACCTAGATAAAAAAAATATAGAAATTCAATAAAATGAAAATATACATAAATGAGAGTCCCGTGACATTTTGATGGCTTGTATAATAGGAAAGTTACAGGAAATATATTACAAAATAAATATAACAATTACTTTTTCCTAGAATTACACGACCTTTTCTGCTCGCCCAGGGCCTACGCGAGAACTCCGAATACAAAGAACAATAAAACAAATACAAAAAATATGGAGCTTCGACGTTGTTCTGCAGTCACACGTAATCCACATGCCTGATCCTTGTACCACATGGAGTTCACCTGGACTCGCACCCTTTCTAACCTAGAACCTCAATTCAACTCTTTGCAGATCATATATACATGTATATTTATTTATTTCCTAAATCTTTATCTTTTTCTATATATCTCTTTAATTTGGTTATTACAACTACGTCCTAATGAATACCAAAAACCAGCTGTCACCATTATGCCATGATAAACAGATCTACCATGCACACCAGACACCCACTGTGCCACGGTGCCAACCCAAAGTCGCTGATCCAGCAGAAAATCGCACTATAAACTTTATTCGCATATAAAAACAGTTCTCCAGGAAACCCAGACGAAGGGGACGAGTGAATCGGATAAGACGAGGTGGGAACGGACATGGGGAAAAGGGGGAAAGAAGTTAAAAAAAAAGGGCAGGTACGAATGGGAAGGAATGAAAGACTAGGATTTTGTATATATGGATTTATGTATGCATGCTAGTATGTATGTGTGAATGTGTGTGTGTGTGTGTGTGTGTGTGTGTGTGTGTGTGTGTGTGTGTGTGTGTGTGAGTGTCCGTGTGCGTGTGTAACATAATATTTACTCTGACCTTTGTTTCCCTGCTACATCAACACTTGTGATCACACCTGCGTTTCAGGTAAATGCTTCGCAGTCTGTTTCTTTCATCCTAGTGAGAGAGCGAGAATGAGAGAGTGAGAGAGTGAGAGAGAGAGAGAACGTCAGGGAGACAGGAGGGAGAGAGAAGAGAGGGTAGGCAAGGGCGAGAGCGGGAGAAAGAGGGAGAATGGAAAGAGGGTCATAGGGAAGGGTAATAAAGAAACCAGCATGATAATCAGATAGACAATACGAGGAAATGACTTTCCATGAATGTATTGGCCACCTCCCACGTCCCATCACCGGGAGGCCCTCGGCAGACCACAATCGGCTGCTTGTATCCCAATCCTTCCTCCGTCTTAACAGCTGGTTGGCTGGTTCCTTTTGCATTTTAAAGGTTTTGTAGGAGGCTCTTTTCCCAACGACTTTCTGTGTTCTTAGAATTTAAAAAAAAAGCAAAAAAAACGCGAGAATTCACCCATTGCTGAATTCACAATTCCGATCCCAGAATAGCTCGAGGTGACAACCGCGCCGCAGCTGTGTCACAGTTCCATCAATATTTTTAGTCCGGTTATAGGTGATAAATACGAGCAATTCATCAGCGCAATGAACGGCCAAGCGAGCGAGTCGAATTGGAAAAATAAAGAGAACGTATAGTTATATTATCGACAAATAACACGGTCCACTGAACCTGCTTTTGGCGATGCGAACTGACGTCCACGAATCACACACATGACTGCTATTGCCGGGAGTACCGTGTTGACTTTTACCGAATACTGAATACGCTTTTTTATCACATAGCATTCGGAAAAAGTTTGACGGGGAGGACAACATGACTGCACAGTGTTACAAGAAAATAGTTTTGTATATTTTTTCATTGTTTATCTTCCTTAGTTTCTCTTCCCTTTCCCTTACACCCTCCCTCTCCCTCTCTCTCAATCTCACTCACCCTCTTCCTTCCTCTTCCTCGCCTTCTCCCTATCCCTCTCTCTCTCCTCGCCCTTACCTTCTCCCTCTCCCTCTCCCTCACCTTCAACCACATTCTTACCTTCCCCTCTTCCTCTTCCTCTCCCTCTCTCTCTTTCTCTTTCTCCCCGTCTCCCTAGCCAAGAACACCAGGGAGAGACGAGGAAAAATAAAGGTCATGTCAGCACAACATTAATTAACCGAGGGACAAGGCTACCTCCTCTTCCATGCATAACAAATACCTCTTTGAGTAACACAGCGCCCATATCACACGGAGTGAGGGTGAAAGAAAGTGGTAGACAGAGAGGTATAACAAAGTCAAGAAGAATATGGGAAAAGGGACAAATACAAAATCGGTGAAGGGATTGAAAAATGGTCGAGCTTATGACGAGAATGGAAAAGATACAAAAAAAAAAGTTTGAAATTAATTAGATTATAATCAAGAAGCGAAATGGGAGCGCATGAAATTAATAATTTTTTAAACATCGCCAAAATGAAATTCAAAACGAAAATAAGCGTGAAATGAAGAAAAATAGAGATAAGGGATTAGTTAAAATGAGTTAAAAGAAAATAATAAATACTAATAGGCAAAATTGGGAGCAAAAATAAAACTAAAAAAAGAAACAAAATAAACAAAATAAATAAAACAAATCACAAGAAGTTAAACAAACAAATACAACAACAAAACGACAGAAAGGATAAACGAGGGGAAATAAAATAGGATGAGAGGTTGTGTAACTGAAAAATGGTCTTAATCCGAGAACCAAAGCAATGCAAATTGAGAAAGAAAACGAAGAGAGAGAGGGGGGGGGGGAGAGAAGAGAGCGAGAGAGAGAGATAGACAGAAAGACAAATTAGATCAGACTGAGAGGCAAAACGGGAATAAAAAATAAACAAGGAATAACAATAGAGAAGCGACAAAGAGAAATATAGAAGAATATACGAAAGTAAAAACAATTAGAAGTTCAAACTCAAGGCAAAACGGGAAAAAATAAAACAAAGAATGAAAGGAACACAGGGAAGTCAAAAAGCAAAGCAGAGAAAACGAAAAGACGAAAAAAATATCAGAAATTAAAGACAAATTTCTCAAACGAGAATAGAAACGAACCAGAAGAATGAACAGCTTACATAAAAACACAAAAGCAAATTACCATTAGACATTTTTATAAAAGAAAAAAAAACGAGAGTACAAACATACAAACAGACAAGCGAGCTCATCAGCCGCTGACGAGCACCGCCCGAAACGCAAAGACGAAGAAAGAGAGGAAGAGCGTCGGGCCAGCCTCTTTAATAAGAGCTGGAGCGGCCCCTCGGCTCTTTTGTTTTAATGCCCGGGATATATTTTTAGCCGCATCAGCACGAATTCTCGGCCGCGAATGCCTTAAGAGAGCGAGCGCGAATGCCTCTCTCTCTCTCTCTCTCTCTCTCTCTCTCTCTCTCTCTCTCTCTCTCTCTCTCTCTCTCTCTCTCTCTCTCTCTCTCTCTCTCATTCCGGGACCTGGGAAGGAGCATCGGCGATAAGATGCATCCGTTGGGGTTCGGCTTTCGGGAGACGACGGTCCTGTGATGCTTTGAAGGAATGGGTGGCGGGAGGGGAAAATGGGAGGACTAGGGGGGGGGGGGGAAGTGATGGAGGGGAAAATGGGAGGGCTAGGGGGGGGGGGGATGGAAAGGTAGGAAAAGAGGGGGGAAGGGAGGGAGAGAAGGTGGGAGGAAGGGAGAAAAGAGGTAAGAGAGGGAGGGATGTATGGATGATAGGGTAGAGCAGGGGAAGGGAGGCAGAGAGAGTAAGAGGGAGGAAGGTGGATGAGGGAATGGATGGATGAATGGAGGAGAGGATATAAGAGGGGGGAGGGAGGGAGAGTTGATGGATGGGTAAATGGATGAAGGAAATGATAGACAGGGGGGAGGAAAAGGAGAGAGTGTTGAAGTGAGGATGGTGAGATGGAGGGGAGGGAGTAAAAGATATATATAGAAAGAGGAAAGAGATAAGAGAAGGAAAGAAAGCAGGATAGGATGGATAGATGAAGAGACTGAGAAACGAAAAGAGGGAGGAAAGGAGATATGAAAGGGAAGGCGAGAGAGGACATAAAACTTGGAAGGGAGAGCGAGGAGAGAGGTATAAGCGGGGGAAGGAAGAGGGTGAGAGTGGCAGACAAAGAGCGGGAAGGAAGGCGGGAGGAATGAAAAGGAAGATCGGAGGGAACATGAGTGTTGAAGGGAGAGAGAATGAAAGAAAGATTGAGAAAAAAACATAAATAGAAAGAGAGCGAAGTTGTCCAGCTTTATCATAATAAGAAAACCTTCCCACTGACTCTTACTGTGTCTTTCATCTAGGCTCAATATTTTTCACTTTATAGCAACAAAAAGAACGAGCTTCATAATCTGCACCATTACAGACGATCTTCCATCAAAACAAGATGAGGAACAACTTTCGCACTCTTTCATTCCTGCATGACTCATAACTCTATTCATTATTTTACGCTTACGAATATTGCTATCTCTCTAGACTCTCGTATCCTTACCCCCCCCCCTCCCCCAGTCGCCGTATCCTGGTACTAAAGAAAATAGCGTAATCCTTGTTCTCCCTCTTCCTCCCTCTTCGCCTCTTCTCCTTTCTCCTTCTTCTATTCTTTCCTTCCCCTTTCCTCGCCCTAAAACTTCTTCTATTCCTTCCTTCCCCCTCCCTCCCCTTCCTTATCCTCCTCTCTCCTCCCCCTCTCCATCCCTATCTCCCCTCAGTCCCTCCTTCCCCCTTCCACCCTGCCACTCTCTACATGCCCTTGCGCAACCCTACTAGCCCGCAGTGTCGTCATTTATAAATAAAATCACACGTGAGTGTTCACTTGTTTGGTCTCCGGGATTCCAATGTGCTTTGTGTACACTGAGAAGGGGGATAAAGGGGAGGGAGAGAGGGGGAAGGGGGGAGGGAGGGAAGGAAAGGGAACAGGAGAAGGAGGGAGGGAGGGAAAGGAGAGAGAGGGAAAGGATAGAGAGGGAAGGGGAGAGGACAGGGGAGAGAGAGAGAGGGAGAGAGAGAGAAAGAGAGAGAGAGAGGGGGGGGGGCTGACAAACAGTGAGAGAGAGTGAGAGAGTAAGAGAGTAAGAGAGAGAGAGAGAGAGAGGAGGGGGAGGAGAGAGAGAATATCTTGCCTCGTAATTTCTTCTCACGAAGTTTAGGTTTCCTATCAGTGGAGCTAATAATAACTGCTCCTTGTCATAAATAAATTTTACATCACAGTTTCCTTTCAAGAGCTATCCTCGAGTGAAGATGGAAATGAAACAAAAATGACAAGCACTATACTTTTCTTCTCCGTGTAATATATCAAAATTTCACACAAAATCTAACAGAAAATAAATTAGTAATACAAATAAAATAGATTCGCAATAAAGAAAACACTTGTAATAGCAGTATACTTGCATATTCTATTTCCAAGGCAAATTGCTGTCCGAGCTGCATTTAACTTGACCAATGGGAATCACAAGATTAAAACTTCGGATACTTGAGTGATCCTAAAATGGACTTCACTTCGACCACACTCAACCGTCCTTATACTACACCTCTTGATTACCTGCACCGCTTTATCTCCTAATACTTAATTTACAACCAAGATAACTATAAATCTTGTCTTTACCTTCTAATAGTCCATCCTTTTGCCATCGATAATACTCCATCACTTAACCCCCTAACCCCCTTCCTAATCCTCCAACCCCTTCCTTCTTCCTTCCGAATACCCTATCCCTCTACCTTCGTTAATACTGCGTCCATTTACCTTACTAATGCTCATACGGCAACGTGCTCTTCCTTCCAATCACCATCTCTAAAGCTCTCCCGAATTCGTTTAGGTTGGTGTCTATGTGCGGATAATATGAAAGGAGATTCATGCAAGGCAGGGATGATCGAATTTGGATTGAGAACTGTGGTTGAGAACTGGTTGATAACCATAGACAGAGCGATATTTGTTATCACTGTGGTCAATGTGGTCAATGCCGCTATGGGGGGGTTGGGGTGACACTTCCATAATCTCTTGGGAGACCAGACCGGTGTTATCCATAGATATCACAAAAGTTACTATTGTTGCATTGTTTAACAGTGGATTCATGGGAGATCAAATAGCTTTAACTCTGTGAAATGAACATATAAATATCCAAAATGTATCCACCTGTAATAAACAAAAATCATACCGAAACAAGAATTAAAGTATCTACTATATTTGTAACAAATAAAACCTCAATCAATCAACAACAACAGCAATCCAATAAATCAAGTGTATAAATAAGTTCATACAAATCATGTCCCCAAGAGGGTGTCTACGTGCACAATCTCAAGCGTCTTAAAACTATTATTAAAAACACAAGCACTTTCTCAACATTCCGTTCCAGATCCCTGAAACCAATATTCAGTATCTAATAATTCCAAAACAAATGCAAAACCGAAATCTATAGTAGTATCTATTACAACAACAGGTGAAAGCTAATATTTCCGTATAAATGAAGATCCAAACAAAGACTACCTGAACATCAATAAACAAGACACTTCACTGATCAGTGCGGGCCGACTGATAAAATGCTTGCTTGCTCCCTCTCCTCCCTCTCTCCCCCCCTCCCTTACACTCTCTCCTTCCCCCTCCCCCCCTCTCTCTCTCCCTCCCTTCCGCGTGCCGACGATTAAAATGCTTGCTCGCATCCTATCCTTTCTCCCTCCCTACCTCCCTCCCCCCCCCATATTTCTCTCTCTCTCTCTTTCTCTCCCTAATCCCCTTTCTCCTTCAGACAGTCCCTCTCTCCTCCCTTAACTCCTTCCTTCCCTCTCGCCTCCCCTCCCTCCTTCTTTTCGCCTTCCCTTCCTCCTTCCTTTCGCTTCCCCTCCCGCCTTCCTTCCCTCCCTCCCTCCCTCCATGGCAGCAATTCCGGGGTCAGCCATGGCTCCGTGTGGCAGCGAAGAACCCGACGTGGATAACAGTAAAGCATCCCCGGGTTAATTACCGCCATGGAAAGCGGGTAATACCATGGGCGGTGGCTAATACAACCGAGCCGCCGTATTACCTCGGAGAGACTTATGGGTAATGCATTGGGGGGAAACTAATGTCGCGGACGAAAATTAGGTACGTAATTTCTATTCCCTCCCCCCCCCCTCTCTCTCTCTCTCTCTCTCTCTCTCTCTCTCTCTCTCTCTCTCTCTCTCTCTCTCTCTCTCTCTCTCTCCTTATTTCCTCTTGTGTGTGCGTGTGAATCTACATTCCAGTACTAATTTATGGCATATCAGTACCTAAAAGATCACTGGTATGCATATTGATTAGTCCTGTATATGTATACCCTACATATACGGAACATATGCATCGATACCTTTCTTCTCTCGCCGTCCTTCTCCATGCAGGTGCTCCCCACCTCATCCCTCCCCCTCCTTATCCCCTTCCCCAGTCCGCACCGCCCTCCACAGGTGCATAGCAGCCCAAGTGCCATGGTGCTCTTCTCCTTTTACGGTAACCCTTCGTACAAAGAAGCTGTAAAAAGTACAGTCTACTTCACCTGACCATATTCACTTTTTATCAAGTCTTTATATATCAATTATTGATTAAATTTAACATCAATACATCCCCGCCGCCGCCATTCCCTCCTTCCCCGTAGCACCGTAACCGCCGACGAGCCAGCGCAACGATAAGGCAATTAAGAGGGTGCTAAGTACCGGTAATTACAACGTGGAGGCGCGCATGCATTAAACATCAGCCTCTTTCGGAACTCTTAGCGTATCCGAAGAAATACTTAGGAGCCACAAGTGAGCCGCTAGTGAGCCCTCTTTAGCTCCTTAACTTGGCTCGTTCCAGACCACCCGATACAGCCAGCGAGAAAATCGTGATTTATTTCCCCTTGTCGATAAATCACCAGGTAACCCCGCATCATCCTCACTACATCTCGACTTAATTGCGAGGTATTTTAATTCTTCCTCCGCCTTCTTCTCCTTCTCATTCTTTCTTTTCACCTTCATCTTCACCTTCACCTTCACCTTCACCTTCACCTTCGCCTTCAGCTTCACCTTCACCTACACCTTCATCTTTATCTTTATCTTTATCTTTATCTTTATCTTTATCTTTATCTTTATCTTTATCTTTATCTTTATCTTTATCTTTATCTTCATCTTCATCTTCATCTTCATCTTCATCTTCAACTTCATCTTCATCTTCATCTTCATCTTCATCTTCATCTTCACCTCCACCTCCACCTCCACCTTCACCTTCACCTTCATCTTCATCTTCATCTTCATCTTCAACTTCATCTTCATCTTCACCTCCACCTTCACCTTCACCTTCACCTTCATCTTCATCTCCACCTCCTATTCCTCTATTCTTCATTCGACCCCTTCTATCCTCCCTCTTTCTGCTTCCAAAACGAGGCTATAACGAGAGTCGGGGAATGCACACCTCGGATCATGCTGGTGCAGTATTGTAAGCGAATTTCATGTGGCTCCGTTATTAGTGAATTCCTCCTATGAATTTTCAATAAAGTGCTTAATTGATAATACAGAGGTTATACTGCCTCTCGAATTTAGCAACAAGGAAAATCGACCGTAATTTTGACGGAAATACAGTATTTGTGTGAAGGGTTACCGTACGAAAAGGAAAACAATGCGGCTCCTTTTGTCTGACTGGCCGTCTGGGTATTCTGAACCACTTTCTGTATGACAAAAGTAAACACAACATAAAATTGATGCATCACCTCATGATCAAGAGAGATAGCAGTGTTAGAGATGATCATCTTTGTCAACGCAAATACAGCATTTTGCATTTGACCGTTAGGAGTATCCGAGTCGGTGAAGACGCATCATATTACACGGGAGATGGAGCAAGTGAGATAACTGATAAAGCATGGGATAATGGCGTGGGTATGAAAATATTTCTTTAAGGAAAATAAGAGTATCAGAAATGGTTATTTCTATTAAAATAGCGTATAAACCAAAAATAAGATACAGAGAAATATATAAAATAAAAGAGGAGGCGGATCAGAAAAAAACGTGGGAGTAGCGAGAGAACATGGATGAAAAGACGAAGGAGAATGAGAGATGTAATTGCGAAAGACATAAAATAACGAAGAAAACGAGGAGGAAGTGAAAGAGACAGACGATGAAAAAAGAAGAGGCAATGCAGAACATGGAAGTGGAAGAAGAAGAGGAATATAGAAAGATAATCACTATAAACAAGAAAACATAAGAATAAAAAAATACTACACAAAGAGGAGGAAGGAGAGAAAAAAGAGAAAAAAAAGAACGAAAAGAAAAAACTATCGAGACGAGAGAGAAATGAAAATGCAAAAGACAAAAATAATAAAAACAAAACACGATAAATAAAAAATAAACACAACAGAGAGAGGAGAACCACCGTAAACGAAGAAAAGAGAGCCGAAACCCAAGAAAACACGCCCCAGGCCAAGCCATACAAGAGAAGACAACACAAAAGACGTTACAAGAGCGTGAAGAAAAGCGACCCAAGACCCATGTACAAGCATCCTCCGAGAGGCTTTAGTACACTTAGCACACTTTGTACACGAGGGAAAAGGTGAAGTCTAACGCTGCCCCCATAAGGAAATGAGACAGGAACACATGGGAGAGGGGGGGGGGCATGACCCTAGGTGAAAAAGGAGAGTCCACTCGTATTAATACATAAATAGTTTGTAATTTCGTAAGAGTAAAAGCAGGGCGCAAATGAAAGACTCTGACCCTAAAGTAATAGTCATAAATCTAAAAATATCAATTTGTAATATGTAGCAGCTGGGTGCAAATAAAATCCTTAACCAAATGGGTGATAAACTACTGGAAATTTGTATGGGTAAAAGCTGGGCGCATATGAGATCCTAACCCAAAATGATAATATATACATATACAGCTAAAATATTACTTTGAAACTTGGCGTGGACACAGGTGGGCTTATGAAAGACCCAGAATAGCAACAAATAAACAAATATATATACACATACATACATGTACAAGCATACATAAATACACCTGGATATGCTCATATACCTATCTATCCTTATATATATGTATATACATACATATATATACATAGATACACACACACACAGACACACACATACACACACATATATATATATATATATATATATATATATATATATATATATATATATATATATATATATATATAAATGATACTCCTTTGAATTTTCCCCTCATCTCCCTTCCCCTTCTCAACAACAATAAATAAAACAAATCAGCAACAAATAAAAAAAAAATACTATCTCTTGGAGACTCGGAACCAAAATATGTTCAAGGATCGAGTCGGTGTGACTTTGGATAAACCACGATGAATTATATAACGGGCCTCAGGATAAGCGAGGCGAGGTCCGTTATGACACAGCAGCATCCTTGAGGATAAGATGCGGCTGCACGGAGAATGGGGAAAGGATTCTTTTTTGGATTATGCTCCAACACGAAACCCAAATAAATAACTTATCTACGTTACGTTCTTCCTTGGGTACGCGGAAGAAGAGAGGAGTGGTGAAAATAGGAAAAAGAGGACAGGAGAGATAGGAGGGAGCGTGAGTTGGAAGAGAGAAAGGAGGGAGAAGGAAATGGGAGAGGTAGAAAGAAGAAAATTGTAGCGAGAGTGAATTGGAAGAAATGTAGGAAAAAGAAAGAACTGGGAAAAGGATAAGAGGGAGGATGAAAGGGAAGGGAAATAGAAAGAAAAAAACTGGTAGGAAGGTAGAAAGAAGCATTGGCAGAGAGCTAGGACGGGAATTGAATATGATAAAAAGAAGAAAGGATTGGGATAGAGATAGGAAGAGATATACGAGGGAGAGTGAATTAGTTGATTGCAAGGCAGAATAGTTACAGGGGTAAGGTGATAAAGGGAAATTAAGGACGTGCATACGAAAAAAGAGTGTGGGGAAAGCAAGACATACTTTACATTTCCCTTTCTAAATATTTTATTTGGTTTACCTGTTTCATCTTGTTCCTTTTCTCTCATATGTATCCACTCTCCAATTTTATTTATCTTTTCACGTTCCTCCCTCTATTTTTACCACTCTCACTTTCTTACCTTTCTCTTTTTTTCCTATCCTTCAATTACCTCTTTCATCCTACCATCTTTCTCTGTTTCACCCTTTCCTCCCCTACGTTTACCACACCCCCATTCGTTCTCTCATTTGTCTAGCCCTATCTTTTGTCTGTCCTTCTCCTATTTTCCCTTCTTCTCTTTATATTACTTACCTTCTCCCTCTCATCCTCCCGTTTTCTCTCTTTCATTTTCTCATCTCCGTTCTATTCCACCTTCATTCTGCACACATCTCTCTCTATCCTATTTCTCCTCTATTTATCTTGTTTCTCCCAATCCTCCTTCTACTTCATCCACGCTTTTTCCTTCCCTCATTTTACTCTATCTCAAAAGCTCTCTTCCAAGATCCCCTTTTCCAAGGCCTTGCCTCGCTTTATCTCTCTCTCTCTTTCTATTACCATTTTCACCTTGCGCCCTCTATCTCCCTTTCCTTCTTTACGTTTACCCTACTCACCCTTTTTCCTTAATCTTCCTTACTCTTACCCTACTCTTTCCTATTTTTTACTCCACTTTTCCCTAGTTGTACCCTACTCTCAAAACCTCCTTTCCATTCCCTTTTCCTCCCATCTCGTCTTGATGTAGGTCCCTAGTGACCGCCCGACCGTAATATCCTTCCCTTCCCGCGGGGTAAATATATGATAAGGACCATTTCCAAGTGTTTATTTCGTTATACACTACTACTGTTGTACAGCAGACCAGACAGGAGACAATTGGGGGAGGGTGGAGTGAGCTATGAGTGTTGGAAGTTAGGGCGAATAGGTTGGTCTATTGGTGTTGGAAGTTCTAGGGAAAGGGGGCCTGGGTACTGGTGTTGGAAAATAAGGGGAGGGGGTGGACGGGGGATGTCGGAAGTTAGGGGGAATGGGCTGGACTATGGGCGTTGGAAGTCATGTGTTGAAAGTAAGGGGGAGAGGAATCCTTCCAATAAACAGTGCAATAAAGTGACGCAACATCCGCATAAACTACTTTTAACAAACAAAATTGAAAAACACAATCATACCAACGGCCGCGGAAGCTACGCGAACTATGCGTTTCCAGCGGAAAGTGCGAATTCCAAAAACGATCATTTGGCTCCGCGTTCCCGTCTAATGGCGTCGAGTAAGAGGTAATGAGTGAAAACAACCGGTAACTGAAGCGCCTATGTGCGGTAACAAAGGCCAACCAATCACAACCCCGGTAACAAACGCGCGCTGAGTTGTAAATGGATGACGTGGGATCCCCCGATGCGACCCTGCAGTTCCGTTAATCACGGTTTATTAGGCCAGCAGTCCACCCCGCCGCCGCCGCCGCCACCACCCGGCCGAACCCTATCGATAATATCGGAACTGACCCTGCAATCGCCGCCTGAAATCATTTTAACCCGATGCCAGATACGAAAGCCACCAGAACTCTGCTGTTTCGCAATCTAGTCGCCTGGTTCTTCGCACTCTTCTCTTTCTCCTCTGCTTCCCTCCCTCTCTATCTTCCTTCTTTCATTCCTTTCCTTCTTCCTTT
>BOPN01002278.1:25000-32500 GCA_017312705.2 Penaeus japonicus | reverse complement strand
ACGCCGGGCGCTCTTCTCGCACTCCCTCTCACTCTTGTTCGGCATCCAATAACCTTGTGCCTCAGTCATGCATATTTATTTTATCATTGTTATTATTATGTTTATTCGTACATTTTTTTGGGGGAAAGTCGTTCATTCTGAAACCCGTACCTCATACAGGGTTGTATTTTTTACTATTATTTATTTATATACTTATCTACTCATTACAGTATTTTACCTCATACATGGACCTTTTTATATCATTGTTGTCATCATTTCTATGATTATCATTACCAATATCATAATTATCATTGTCTATTTCCGCTATCATTATTATTATCACCATTATCGTCATTATCATTTTCTCATCATTACACATATTATGACTATAATTATCATTATCATTTTCATCATTAAGTATTTTCATTATTATCATTACCATTACCATTACGACGATTATCATGATGATTATCAGTACTATCAACATCATTATCATTATCCTTATTTTTGTTATTCTTATATCTTCTATATATTCACCTATTTTACTTTATTCATTCACTTATCTATTTCTAGTAGACTCACGGCTTCTTTCCTCCTCTCGGTTCTCGGCTTTCAATCGTGGACTCACCTGCGAAAAACAAATGGAAATATGAATAACAAGCAATCGCAATAAGTAATAGTAAATAGAAAAGCAATAGGACTGGAAGGTAAACCTCTCACAGACGATATGAAGAAGGGATGAGGGGATAATAAGAAAGAAAATGCGTTGTAATGATTGTAGTCATATTTGTCAGTGAAAAGAATAAAAATAATACTTCAGCTCTTTTTTTTTCGAGGCAAAGATACACTTGAAAGGAAAAGTCAAATAAAAAAAATATATAGACGAAAATGAAGAAGAAACCCGACAAAAAATATAAAGATTTAGAAGTAAATAAAACGAAATAGAAAAAAGTAGTAACACATGAAAAAAGGAAGAAAATGAGGAAAGAAAAATACAGGAACAAAGAAAGAGAAGCAAAGGCAATAGATAGATAAGCAAACAATTAATATACATCACTTCAAAGTCATACTCGCGGACCCTTTATCTATATCTCTCTCCCTGAACTTATTATAAGATAAAACAAAATATAAGAAAGTATTAACCAATTCTAACACCAAAGATAAGCTGTTATCTTGCCTTAACTCCGCATATCATCAAACTTCATTAACATCAAAAATAACAATGGCAATGCTAATAAAAATGTCAAAGTTTTGTTTATCTTCGTTCCCTTCTTTTACGATCCTTATACGACGTTGTCACTGCACGCCTCCCCCCCCCCCCCACCTCTCACCTTTCCCCTTATCCTCTTCCTACCGCCCTCTCCCTTCTCTTCTCCCCATCACAACCCCCTTCTCATCTCCCCATCCCCATTCCCCTCGTCTTCTCCCCTTCCCCACCCCCTCCTCTTTTCCCATCCCTATCCCTACCCCTACCTCTTCTCCCCAGACCCTTCTCCTCCTCTTCTCCCCACCCCAACCCCAACCCCCCTCCTCCATTCCCCCATACCACCCCACCTCCACACTCCCAACAGTGTACAAGTTATAAATGCACAGAAGCGTATTAAGCAAAGATGGCGTAACCAGCAGCAGCGTTCGAGAAACCTTTACGAGGACATAAAACCCCCAGGATAGTCACTGTCCTGGCTTGGCACTCCTCTACTGTTGTCCTGTTTACTGTTATGACCCGAGAGAACCCGAGAGATAAGCAGGCTGCGTGTCTCTCAACGGCAGCTGTTGTCGAATGAATGCCTGCATCCTGGTAATAACGATGTACACAGAAGGGAGATCGTGTTGTATATCATGTTGTATGATGTGTGAGGATTTGCCTTGCAAGAGTGAGTGTAGACCTGTGATTTTCAGTATGGTACTACCATTTTTTTCAAGATTTATTTTGTTATAAACCAGTGGCTTTCCGTCGACGAAATATTTTATGAATGAAATATTATCCAAATCCTAACTTTGAACATTATTAATTTCATGTATTTTGTTTATATAAAATACCGGTAGCGAGGTAAGTGTCCTACTGTGATTTATTCAGCATCATGTAGGGAGTTTCGCAACTCTTGAATAAAGGTAGCTTACCAAGGTGTCGCTCCTGCAACAACAAAAAATGGTGAATACAACCTCTATAAGTCCTTTGTACCATCATCGAATACGGACAACCTTCCTCTTCCCTTAACAAATAAAAACAAATAATTAAAAAAAATCTAAAATAAAGGAAAACTTGTAAACATTGACGCAATAAGATTCCGAACGAAGGTACAGTATCCACAATCATGGCAACTCATACATACTTGTTATCGGCTTCTCGCCTCTATCCCTTCTGATCCCAACACCCCATGCTGTTGGCGTAGGCAGAGCTGATTGCCTGATTGACACAGCGATAAAGTCACTCCTGAGATTGGAGTCTTGGATGCAAATGGTTCTCACGGTTCACACTTACGAGATTGTTTACGTTTCTTAGTCTTTGGGGAGCAGATACTTCCTTATCTTCTGAAGGTATATACTCCCTATTCTTTAGAGAGCACACACCTCCTAGTTTTTGGAAGGCATATATTCCCTAATCTTTAGAGGGCATATACTCCCTAATCTTTAGAGGGCATATACTCCCTATTCTTTAGAGGGCATATTTACCCCCTAATCTTTAGAGGGCATATACTCCCTATTCTTTAGAGGGCATATACTTCCTAATCATTAGAGGGCATATACTTCCTAACCTTTGGAAGGCATATACTCCCTAATCTTTAGAGGGCATATACTCCCTATTCTTTAGAGGGCATATACTTCCTAATCTTTGGAAGGCATATACTCCCTATCCGTTAGAGGCCATATGCTTCCTAATCTTTGCAAGTCAGATACCCGACAAAGATTATAGAAAAAAAGGAGCTGGAAAATACGGGGAAAACATAGACGCCTTCCCCTGCTACGTATAAGGAATAACTTAGAAAACTATAATGGACAACCCATATCACAACCTCAACCCGACCTTCGTCTACCGTGGCTCAACCTCTTAACATCTCCTTCCGCTATTCACTTGATATGATCTCCCGTCAGCATGACAATCTGCCTGCATGAGGGCATCGCGATAACCTTCGACACACACCGTCTTCTTACCCCCCCACCCCACCCCCACCCCATCCCATCCCACTCCCTTCCCCGCCCGTGCGCCCGCATCACTTCGCCAGCGCCTTTAAAAGTGCCTTCGCGGGCGCCGTGTCCCTTACACAGCCCGACAGGAAGGATCAAATTTGCCACCCATCATCACAACCGGCCACCGCCTCGTCCGATTTTGATCCTTCGGGACCCTGGTCGTAAGGACAGAATTCCCAGCGCACGAAACGAGCCTCGCGGGGGGACTCGCGCCATCCACCTTGCGGCCCCCGACAGGAAGGACGGTAATTGGCGAATGGCAGTTAGGGCGAGGGGAAATGACCCGTAAATCACCCGACCCGAAGAGCGACAAGTGACCGCAGATCCGCCGGTCCGAACCGTTGTCGAGGTGTGGTGGACTTAATGCTGGTCGGTTCTGTTATACCGGCCCGCTTCTCCGACCGTGCTAGACCGTGACCGAGAGTAATGTTGTGCCATTCACGCATGGAACTACACAGCGGAGGCACTGGTGCAGAAATAATGATGATGATAAAATTAAATAAAACAGAATACAAATGTCAGTAAGGTAAATAAAAAAAATCCTCAAGATGGAACACTAATATTTTCTGAAATAACGTCACATTAGTAACATATTGGGTTTACTTACCTATAAAATAAATCCTAAAATGAATATGGAAATTATTTCTAAGACGGAGGATAAAAAAATATTATAATCAGCAGCCACCTCATATCTTTATGGATATCCAATTATCATTACTGAACCAAAAATAGAAAATGCTGCAATACAATACCCAAAATTGCGAATAAAATCTAAACGACCGAACGTACAGAAAAAAAACATACTTCCCAATTTTTCTAAAATAAAATTTCTTAAAAAAAACTTTAAATCCCTTAAACAAAGGCTTTACACGCACATTTGCCTAATCTTGGGCTCGTATATTTTTACCGGCCACAAAAGCATGTAATTCTGATTTTAATGGCAACTTTTCATCGACAGAAGAAGGACAAATAAAATGAATAGCAAAGACATGTTCCCGTGTTACTACGATGAACGAAAAAAATCAATAAACGAAATAACTTTATCAGAGAAGTGAGATGGCAATTTCGAAATAAAACTAGATTTAATTCCCATGTAATTGACGTCATAAAATCTTTCGTAAACACTTAACCACATAATAAATGTCTTTCCCAAACATCTCAGAACGCCATAACCTCCTCGCATGGTCTCTCTGACGACACATCAATATCTTTTACATTGTGTCAGTACCAGGTTAATATTATTTTTTCTTTCCATTTTCTTTTTCTTTCTTTCTTTCTTTCTTTAGTTCTTCTTATAAAATATTTTACTCCCTTACCTATTTACTCTATCTCATCCCTACCCTCTTTTCTTCCTTTCTCACGCCTTTTCTCATTCCTCCCCCCTTTCTCTCTTTTCAACTCCTTCTCCCTTCAATTTTCTTTCAACCTTATATCCTAAATTGAATAGATATCCTATCCCCTCTCCCTTACCCCCTTGAATAGCTACCTTCCCCCCACCCCCACCCCATCTAACCCACCAACCTCCCACGCGTGTAAACAAAACAAATATAAACATCTTGGCCAGTAGATGTAAAAATAGTTATAGCCTCTAACTAAAGGTTAAGGGCACGAGCTTTAGAGCGGCTGAAGGTCACAGAGAAATCACGGGCATGTTCCAGACCTGTATATATATTTTTTCTTTCTTTTTTTTTCAATTCGATGGGGTAATATTTACTGATTTGTTGTCTTCTTAACTCTTTTTCTTTTTTTTTCTTCGTATCCCGCATCTCTACTTTATATTCTATTCACCTTTTCATTATCCTTTTTTATTTCCTCTTCTCCCCACATTCTTTTCTTCAATATCTCCTTTTCCTTCCCAAGTATTTTCCTTCCTTTTCTTCTACCTTCACTTTATTCTCCACTTCTTTTCCCACCTCCACTTAACCCTCTGAATCGTCCTTCTCTCTCTAGTCTTTCCTTCTCCCTCTCTTCTTTCTCTTTTTCCTTTTTCCTCTCGTATTCCCTCTCCTCCCCCTTCTATTCCGCCTCCTTCTGAATCTCATCCTCCAACTCTCCTCCTTCCATCCTTATTCCATCTTCATTTCCTTCTCCTTCTCCTTGTCCTTGTCCTCCTCCTCTTCCTCCTCCAGATGCAGACAGACATCCCAGGTATGCGTTTGTGCCGAGACCGTTGGATCTGTCAAGGCTGTGATGGACCGCCTGGACCAATGGGGGTGGAGGTGGAGGGTGGGGGGAGGTGAAAGGAGGAGGGGAGGGGTGAAAGGAGGGTTTGGTAAAGGGGGGGTAGAGCGGACTGACCAGGGAGTAAAGGCGGAGGGAAAAATTTCTGCGGAAAGAATTTCCTTTGGGGGAGGAAATTGTTCGCGTCAAACGCCTAGGGAAGGTCTGTGTAATTCTAATCTTATTTCAAGGATTTTATCATTTTTATCATTATGCCTATTGCGATATGACATCAGGTTGTATTCTTTAAATGATGAATCATTTATATTATCGCTATATCAATAATTTTCATTAGTAAACAGAATCACAAACACACACACACACACACACACACACACACACACACACACACACACACACACACACACACACACACACACACACACACACACACACACACACACACAAACAAACAAACGCACACATACACACACATACAATCGCACGCAAGTTATATCTATACCTATATCTATCTATTAATCTATCTATCTATATATACATAATCCTACTTTTATATAATAATCAGCATTGTCATCAGAATTTTCGACATCCTGATGGCATTCGTATTTTCTCAAACTACGTCTACCCCCACCATTCCTATCGAAAACAGACGTAGGAGAGCTAGTCACTGACAGGTGAGAGCGCAGGTGATGTCTGTCAGAACAGTCATGCCTCGAACGATAATCAAAATGCAATGGGTTATCTCGCTCGTTGTCTTTGCCGCAGCCCAGGTATCTAAACTGACACGTTTTACTATTTTTACTACTACTTCCCGCCACATGCGTATACATTTTATACATAATGAATAAAATCAAAACCAATTATGTGGAATCACTTTTGATTATTGATTTCACGGTGGTTAGAACGAAACAAATAATGATCTACGTTTCTTAGTACAACGCACAGAATACCCGCTTACATGAGGCCGCCATATTTCAAACTGCATTTTAACTTGCCGACTACACGAAAGCCTACGGATACTTTACGCCAGAAATCATAATATGTTGTGCAAGAATTCACATGATCAGGAGAAAAAACAACAACAAAAAAACATACTAATTCCCTTAACATCAAACACTAAATATGAAGCGTAGGAGGTGCAGTGTAACAAGGAAAACATCTCGGAAAAAAACTAAGACGAAGACATAAATACTCGGAAATGATATTTTGAAAGACTGCCTTATGTGAATAGGAAAATAACAAGAACGGAGATACATCGCGAATGACAAACGCACGAAGCCTTCAGATGCATAATCCAAAAGGGACAAAGAGAAGGTGTGGGAGTCTGTGATGATACTTGGGAATAGAGATAGATGAAGAAGCAGTGTTGTTGGATCGATCCTGTAGATTGTCAAAATACTAATAATTATGGTTGATGATGGTGATGGAGCTGATGATGATGATGATGATGATGATGATGATGTGATGATGATAATAGTATTAATAGTGATAGGGATGAATATTATATCAATAATAACATATCTAATAAAATAAATACTACTACTACTAATAATAATAATAATAACAATAATAATAATAATAATAATAATAACAATATTAACAATAATGACAACAACAAAGCAATAATAATAACAACAATAATAAATAAACAAGGGACTGAGCTACCTCTAAAAGCAGAAGGGGTCTAGCTGTGGATTATGGCTGCTGCATGAGAACAAAGCCGATGGAGCATGTTATGGAGGTAATGGAGTGCATGGCGGATTAAAGGTCCCCAAAAGATGTATAGAACATTACGGGGGGAAGAACCTGCTCTTAGGACGCAAATGAAACTCATTATTTACGGTCTAAATCGCCCTAGCAAATGAAAGAGGCTCGGGAGAGGGATGCAAAAGTTATAGCGATGGGGAGTACATCCTAGAGTAATAATAAGACGTGCTAAATGTATATAGGCTGTTCACACGCGTTCCTTAGTCCTGCTTGAACAAAGGGCCAACACGATAAGCAAGACGCGACCAGAAGTAACAAAGTATCGTGTCAAATGTACCTCGGCTGTGCACTTGCGCTCCTCGGTCCTGCTTGAACACAGGGCGAGCAAGGTAAGCAAGACGCATAGCGGGGCGTGGGATACGGTAGCAGGCGATAAATCAGCGT
>BOPN01002278.1:15000-20000 GCA_017312705.2 Penaeus japonicus | reverse complement strand
ACGGGTGTGTGTGTGGGGGGGGGGGGGAGAGAGGGAAGAAGACAACAAAAATGGCCACTCAGAGAGCAAGGCCACACTGCCAATAGACCTTAGCCACTGCACCACGGCCGCCGCTCCAGCACACGTGTGAGTAACAAGGCAATATATCTAATCAAGTGAGACGGCGGCCAGACTGAGAGTGAGAGAGAGAAAGAGAGACTGGAAGCTCGGCGGCGGGAAAGAACGGATGGCTTAGCGTGGGCTTATTAGGGCTCTCCGAGGCGATTGATGGCGGCTGGGGGAAGACATATAGGGGGCGGGGGGAGGTATGTTTGTGTTTGGGTGTGTGTGTGGGGTGGGGGGAGGGGGAGGGGAGTAAGGGTTGTAGTGTGTGTGGGGGGAGGTAAATATGTATATATGTGTGTGTGTGTGTGTGTGTGTGTGTGTGTGTGTGTGTGTGTGTGTGTGTGTGTGTGTGTGTGTGTGTGTGTGTGTGTGAGTGAGTGTTCGTTCTAGTATTTGTATTTGTGTATGTGTATAGACATTTGAAGAGGAATTTTCAGTAGATTCAAACCGTCAATAATACACTGCTCCCCATCACAGTCGGGCCGAGTATCCTTTAATCTTTCATATGGTATTGCATTTATGTTTTCCGTTATCTTTGTTATTATTAAACTTCCAAACAATCAAATGAATAAATAAACAGCGGCAGATATAAATATAAACATACCATACATATGTATAAGTTACAAAAATACCACAGACGCCCCAATATCAATATCCCGCAATGGCCCTGGTGGTAACATCTGCTCTGGTGTCCACAAGGACTTTGGAGAAGAAATCTGAAGTTAGAAGACGTAAGAGGACAAGGACTCGAGAACGGAAAGGAAAAAAATCAAACTGAAAAAAAAAAATGTGAAGGGTGAGATGAAGAGAGACTGTCAAAACAACGTTATGAGGCAAGTTATCCCAAGGTTCAAAGTTAACCTAAAATTCAAAGTTTACCTAAAATTCAAAGTTAACCGAAACGCGCATCAGTTAAAGCTAATGAAGAATTACGGGAAGATCCGACCTCACTACAGGAACTGAACGAGGGAGTTTACAACGTAGAGTTGAAGGGAATGTGCAAGGTATACTGTGCATGGGAATGGACAAGGTATACTGTGCATGGGAATGTACATGGGATACTGTGCATGGGAATGGACAAGGGATATTGTGCATGGGAATGTACAAGGGATACTGCGCATAACAATGTGCAAAGGGTACTGTGCATGAGAATGGACAAGGGATACTGTGCATCGAAAGAAACAAGGGATACTGTACATGGGAATGTACAAGAGATACCGTGAGTGGGAATGTACAAGGGACTCCCAATAATGCTTGGAACTGAGTCAGTCCACCCCCACCCCTACCCCCGACTCTCTGGCAACGCACCAATCCTTCCATTGATCACTTATCCTTCGTATGTCAAGAAACACAACTATTCATACGCGAGCTATCATCCTGCTGTCTAGTGAAGGCAGCTGACAGTCAAACTAAGGACATGATTGACAGGTGACAGCTCATAACGTGGATGACGGTCTTGTGACTACATAGTACGTTTAATCGTTGCATCGTGATTGTCATTAATGCTTAGAAACGGATTCATAGCAACATTATAGAAATAGATAAACATGCGACAAGACGATTTTCTTAAATGTTCTTTGAAACTTATTTATATTTCAATGCTTGTATTTTAATTCATGGTGATAGAAGAAAAGAATGTAGTATTAAATGTATTAAAAAAATAATGCGAAGAATTTTGGTGATCTTTTTTTAGAAATCTGATGTGACACGCCTTCAAAAATGCGAATTAAAATATATGAAACAGAAAGGAAATAAGAAAAACATATAAATAACATTAAAAGCGGAGGAATAAGATAAAAAACGGGAGAAATGGGATAATAAATTGATAAAAGAGAGATAAAATGACTGGTACGACGCCGTAGAGTAGACAAACTGGGAACTAAACGGGTCTCAAGCGAAGAACAGTGTTCCGATAAAATGCCCAGATAAATTAAAAAAAAAAAAAAAACACCGCAAGTGATAGCGTTATTTTAATTAAATTGATGGCGTACCGTCACAATAAAGGGGTTTAGACATGTAACCGACCAATCAAACGATTAAATACATCACCCTTCCTCTTCATCAACATATATAATTCAATATAAAATTCGCCATTATCCGCCCATTGTGTGTCTTCGTACCTTACCCTATGTATGTACTAACAAACACCCACCTATTTATTATTAAACAAAAAGCAGGGCAGATGTACAGGATGTAATTCATTACAGTCCGAGCGTTTTTAATGCATGTAAATGACGCAAATTCTTTGTGTTTTGCTAATTAGAAGGGAAATAAGCTGCAAAAATATTAAACATATGTACCTACATAAATCTACACGCGCATGTATGTTTTTTTCTTTTTAGAGAGAGAGAGAGAAAGAGAGAGAGAGAGAGAGAGAGAGAGAGAGAGAGAGAGAGAGAGAGAGAGAGAGAGAGAGAGAGAGAGAGAGAGAGAGAGAGAGAGAGAGAGAGAGAGAGAGAGAGAGAGAGAGAGAGTGAGAAGAGAAGAGAGAGGCGGGGGGGGAAGGCTGAGAGAGAAGCAGAGGGAGAGGGATAAGGGATAAGGTAGGAAAGACAGGAAGAGGGAGAGGTAGAGGGAAAATGTTTCCATATTTGTTGACTATTAAAAAATATCAATTCTCTAGTCCAGCTCTCGGTAACACAGAATCCTAAGACCGAAGGGCAGTCCGCTACAGCAGCGACAGAAGTTTCCTCAGGACCCGACACGACAGGCCAGTACGGGAATAGGGGCGTGCTCCTATTTCACGCCCGTGCAACAGGATACGACGGCGGCCACTATTAACCAATTTGCCGGTGTGATTAAATGATTATCTGGGATTAGGTTGTGTAGGGAGTCTGTCCTCGCATTGAAGTGACGTCATTTTTAGTTTTTCGTTCTCAAAAAAAAACGGGATTTTAATTGTCCCATTTTCAGATTAGTTTATTCATAATGTTTGCCTTTTTCGTCGGGAAGCTCATGCTATATCCAAGCTATACAATACAACTAGGAAACTGTGAATAACAATACAAAAAGTTCATTTGAAGGAATAACACTCGGGAAGAACAGGGTCATAACCAAGACTCCCTTTCTCAAAGTTAGAGAGAAATAATTGGACAGAGAAACACCAGGACTGGCCCAACAACGTAAAAAAATGAGGAATATTATACTGAGTGTGACACACGTCAACCAAATTTTTAACAACGAGGAGAAACTAAGCCTCCCCCCCCCACTATTACCACAAAAATAACAGTGGCACGTACCACGAGGCAACAGACAGTTTGCTTGAGATCAATGTACGGAGTTGATGAGACCACGTCAAGGTTTGCCATATGGTCTATTGGTGAAATCAACGCGGATATTTACGTACATCTAAAGCTGTTTATTCTAATGACACACAATAATTTCCTGGAGATGAGATAAAATGCAATATTCTAGTGCTCATAAAGAATTAATCATCATAAAGATTTTCAAAAGCTCAGTCTTTAAATATTAAATATACTGATGATGAAATTTTTAAAAGATGGTGACGATGTTTACCTGGTCTCTCCTTCACTCTTAACCTGAACCCCCTCCTCCCCTCCCCACTTCAAACCCCACGTAACCCAACCTCCTCCCTTCTCCCCCACCTCCACCTTCTCCCTCCCCGCTCCAACCTTTCCCCTTCCAAACTTCAAAAGCCTGAACATTAATGCTCTCCTTTTTCCCTAAACCCCAACTCCCTTCTCCCCCTACCCCCAAACTCCTAATCCCTACCCCCTCACCCCAACCCCATACCCTCTTATCCCATACCCTTACCCTTAGCCCTACCCCTACCCCATACCCTCACCCCAACCCATCCACCTCCTGACCACCTAATTATCGGACCAGTACCCCCCCACCCCACCCCTACACCCCCACCCCACCCCTCAACCCCATCGCCCTCGTCCTTATTCTCGAAGGAGAAGAAAAAAAAAAAAGTCCGGGTGAAACCTCGACTCGTTCCGGGAGAGTTAATTAGCCGTTTTAATTACCCCCCAATTACGATACCGAGTGCGCTTCTCCCGAGACGCATCTCATCCGGATGCAATATTGATGGTCGTCGGTGTAAGATGTAGGGGAGGAGAGGAAAGCGAGAAGGAGAGATGAGGGAGGAGAAGAGAAGAGGGAGGAGAAGATGAGGGAGGAGGAGAGGAAAGCGAGCAGGAGAGATGTGGGAGGAGGAGAGAAGAGGGAGGAGAAGATGAGGGGAGGAATAGGTAAAGAGGAGGAGGAGAAGGGTATCATCAATGGCAATATTAATAATGATGATGATAAGAAGATGAAGAAGAGAAAGCGAGGGGGAAGTCGGGAGGAAAAGGGAGAGGAGATGAGGAAAGGAAAGAGAGGAGGAGAATAAGAAAGGGAGGAGGAAGAGAGGAAAGGCAGGAGAAAAAGGGTGAAGGATGGTGGGGGGGGGGGGGGGGGGGAGGAAGCAGAGGAAAGGGAGGGAGACGAGAGCGAGGAGGAGGGGCGAAAGTAGAGGAATAGAAAGGGTTGATAGGGGAAGGGAGAAAAAGAAGATGAAGGAGTGAAAGAGATATAAAAAGAAAGAGACCCGAAGAGAGTAAAAGGAGGGGGGTAGGAAAAGAGAAGAGCAGAGAGGAGGAGGAGGCGAAGCGAGAAGAAGAGCTAGAGGAGGAGAGGGGTGAGGCAAGGAGGGAGAAGGGGAGAAGGAAGGATGGGGAGGGGAGGAGGCAGCTTTTGAAATGGGAAACTGGGAGAACGTCAGGATCTGAATGACTTCTGTGATTGCCAAGTTGAGCTGCAAGTGATGAGATAGATATACAGACAGATAAGGAGAGAGAGAGAGAGAGAGAGAGAGAGAGAGAGAGAGAGAGAGAGAGAGATTTGATTTTGGTTTTGATATGTTTATTCATACTATATACATTGAGAGAGAG
>BOPN01002278.1:0-5000 GCA_017312705.2 Penaeus japonicus | reverse complement strand
AGATTGGAATTCCGACTCTAAACCGGCTGAAACCAGATTTTTAATGTATTCGAATCAGGTTCTCATCTCATCCATGGCAGACAGACAGACAGACAGACAGACAGACGAGCGGACAGATAAACAAACATGTTGATAAGCCAACTGACTGGCGGACGTGTTAATCTCTACTAATATGCACTGTAGGTATGAAGGGCGCGTGCGTGCGTGCGTGCGTGCGTATATAACGAGGACCTGACATGCGTCCTCATGTATATGCATATTACGTTATATACCTCCAACTTTATATGTAACCTCAGCATGTAGAAAACGAGGCCTCTCTGTGTGCCGGCCAAGCAAGACCCTTTTTACGCAACGAGTCACATGGTTCCCTCAAGTCAATAGATTATTGAAGAGATCGAGTTTGTTTCGCTATTTTTCACCTAATGCGATAGCCTTTATTCCATTGTTATTATTATTCCCATCAACATCATTATTAGTATCATTATTACTATTATCATTATCATTATCATTATTATTATTATCATTATTATCGTTATCTTTATTATCATAGTCAACATTATCATTATTACTATAATCGCTGCCATCACACTATCATCAATATGATCATCATCGTCGTTAAAAGCTGCAGATGTTGTTAAGGATTATAAATATATGTATATATATTGCCCTACAATATTCAATAAAATGTTCCTAGCTGAAATGCCGTGTGAACTTATAAAGCTTTATAAAGGCAAATTCACAAGAAAAGGTCGGTGGTCGTATGATCTCACAAGACTTACTGCATTTTACCAACATCGGAAAATCTAAGGTTACATTTCTAGAGAATGTAAAGTAAAATACAATCAAACATTAAACAAAACTATAGACAAGAAACCATGCAACAGTACTGCTTTTTGCTTAGGTGTAATTCTAGATTAAAAAAAAATAGAATGAATATTTTACATTTGAACAAATTCCCCAAAGACAAAACACGGAGGAAAATGTAGCTTTATATATGCAAACGAAAAGATAATGCTAGTGTAACCTGACAGTGACAAGCAATCTTCTTTTTTGAACCGACTCCATTCAGAAGACATTGGAAGTATGAATTATTTGGAGATCGGTATCTGTTACTAGCGTTCTATAAAAAAAAGGGTTATATATTTCATCTCTAGGACAATACTATATCTCATCTCTAGGACAATAGTATGGCAGGAATGAGTTATAACTCAGGGGAAAGGAAAATTGGAATAAACCAATAGCAGAGGGGACCTTCAATCAAAGTCAGTTTACAACAGCGTCGTCGGTGAATGCATGTAATGGGAAAGACATTGGCATTGTCAGTCACCGTCTTTCAGCTTTAACAGTTAGGTAATCAATTTCCATCCCGTATAGCCAAAATAGATCCTATACATTAACAATAGTTAAGTTTTAGATATAAAGCGTGTAAAAAGTGAGAAAAAAATAATAATTTCGATTTCAAATAATAAAGAAAATAACGTATTTAATGCCTAAACAATATATAAGCAGGACCATGCTTCTTACTGCCTTCAGATGACGAGGAAACATGAGCGGGAAAATCCTGAGTTGAATAAGCTAACCAGCAAAGTGAGAGAGGAAGAGGGAGACGGAGAGGGAGAGGAAGAAAGAGAGGCACAGAGAGAGTGAGAGAGTGAGTGAGTGAGTGAGTGAGTGAGTGAGTGAGTGAGTGAGTGAGTGAGTGAGTGTGTGTGTGTGTGTGTGTGTGTGTGTGTGTGTGTGTGTGTGTGTGTGTGTGTGTGTGTGTGTGTGTGTGTGCGCGCGTGTGCGTGTGTGTCATATATCTATATCTATATCTATATCTATATCTATATCTATATCTATATCTATATATATTATATATATGTATTATATATACATATATATATATATAATACATATATATATATATTATATATATATATATATACATATATACATATATACATATATACATATATACATATATACATATATACATATATACATACATACATATATATATATGCACATACATATATCACATATATGCATTTACATATACATCTCATATATGCATATATATAGAAATCTTAAAACCTGATTTCTGACTTGAATTTCTATTCCATTCCTGCTAAGTGCCCATGGGGATTGTCTGTAAAACTTCACTATCAATAGTCTAGTTAAGATTATATAGGTAACTTCCATGGAATCAGTAAGGCACTTGGCTGGATAATCCTGTTGTTACTTATAAAAAGGAACTAAGTGGCTCCTAATCTTCATGGATGCATCATAGAATTATACTTTTGTTATGATAATGTTCTAGTTACTGACTGATGGACACAGATTTTAATTCAATGAACAATATTGCATAGATAGTAGCAATTACACTGCACATCATATATTAATCATTCTCTTTCTTCCTTTCTTATAATTTCTTCCTCTCTACCCATACTGTCTTAACGATTTTGACATGACATACTCATGGCTGAAGCATACAAAGTTTTATGAGACCCAATAAAAGATATTATTTTAGCCATAACTCAATACCAACCAGTAATATGGTCATCAGCACTAGTACCAAATGGTAATTTATCTTAAACAAAATCACATATAGGTATATCAACTTTGATGCCTTTAAAACACCTTAAAATCATATTCACTTGGACCTTGAATGTACATATAAAAAAAATTAAATGCCTTGTTTAACCCACACAGGACGGGTGGTACAGCATGTGTACCGCGCATTCAAAAGCCCAGTTGCCGGGCGGCACAGTATTGTGCCAGCTATTCAATTGATTTAGGCCTAATAATTCGAACGCCCCGGCATTTGGACATTCTAGGCTAGAAATCCCCCGTCGGGAATGGGTTAAATAAGTATGTTAACAGCATTTAAATAATTTTAAGTTTCAGTGGTAAGTTACTGACTGGAACTCCGTCTAAAATGAAGAAAATGCTGGGAAGGTGTGGAGATGGGTGGTGATTTTTGAGCAACAAGCGAGACAGAGCCATCAAAGAAAACTCAGGCAAGGCAGCATAAGCTCCAGCAGTTGCCCAAACTGACAGCTCTTCTAAGCCAACAACTGAGCAATTGTGTTACTCTGCTTGCATCCAGGGGACCCTGATGTATGAATTAAACAGTCCCTATCTTTTACTTACATCCATTCTTTCAATTACTTATTTCATTTTCCCCTAGGTTCCCATCTTCATGTGCCATCTCCCCCAGTAATCCAAATAGTTGGCTTGAGATCATTAGAATATCAAAGGGGCCCCCCTCTCTACTGGACATGTTTACAATAAAATTAAATGCAAACATTAACCCTTTCCTGACGGGCACAGCAATAAGTGAAAACCCCTACGCCAGGCCATCGAAATATTGCATTGGAAATGTTACACTGTCATGACGCCCCGGCATCGGGAATTTAGCTGTGTCACATGGGTGTGACGCACTGTCGTCATAGGGTTAATATTAAATTAACACTGCATATTATTTTTAATTTTTCACTAAGTCATCTTCCTGCATTATTATTCAGGTTTGAATTTGAATTAATTAATTAATTAATTAATTAATTAATAAGTAAACAAATAAATATATCACATCAAAACACAAATCTAAAGAACCCTGCTGTTTCCAAAAGGATAGCTCATTTCGTCATGACAAGCTGACTTTGAAGATAAATGTCATTTAGTGATGAAAATGTTCAGCAAGGCCAGAATCTGGTTGACTAAGACCTTTAATCCTTTAACAACAGATGACAGGATATCACATCATATGGTCGCAGCTCTTGCCATCAGGGGTACAATATAACATCATGGCTTAGTGTGTGGACAGCATGCTGGGTGATCTTGTGTAGCAAATAGCTCAAGGCATTAGGCCTACACATTTCAAAATAACCCAGCACATAGTTCAAGAAGAGCCCAAACTGCCGCAGCATTAGAAAAAAAATTACTAGATTTCAGTAGGCTCTTTTTCCAATGGGTCCCAAAATTGTTTGCAACCTAATCAATAGGTGGCAAGAGTCAGCAAAGACCAGAAAGATCCAGTACAAGTGTTATGTAATTTTTTCCTATACTCAAAAGGCTGATTATTTTTAGATGTCCTGGGGGTCAAGAACAGTAAGCTCACTGTATTGTGAGAAAATAACATGAGGTCACTACAAATAAATAACCAAAGTTCCAAAATTGATTACTGTTCAATTGCAACAATGCACAAGTCAATTATTCTCATCTTATAAGAGCATTAGAGCACATTTCCATAGAAAATTGTAATTAAAAAATTGTGGCCCAGCTAGGGAACCTTCCAATCTCTTCCCATTCCCAAATATGATATTCATAAAGGATACATATTTCAATATAATTAGAGATCATTTCTCAAGACGCTAACTTTCACAAGAATTAATTAGAATAATAAGGACTGCTTGGACCTCTTTTAAATTTCAAATATGTGTTGAAAAAAAAATTGTCTTTTACATGCACTTTGTTTTGTATACACTTTCTTTTCCACAGAATTTTAAAATACTCTTGATGTATGCATATATTAGTGGATTTATGTATTTCCCATTAAAGACGGGGCTATTTAGGCTCTAAATGATCGAAATGCCGGGATATTCTAACGCATAAGCCTAACGCCCCAGGATTCTTGGCCACTGTACGCCCGATCACCCGGAGCGCCGGCCTTGACTAAATATCTCCTTGCCGGCGTCTGATCCAAAAACCACTAAACGTGTTAGCAAGTCAACTGGCGCGAATGGGATATGACAGGGAGTTGACCATTGGAATTCTTTCTTCTCTGCTGAGTATGCTGCTTCACTAAAGTGAATTGTGTGGTGATGGTGTGTGTGTGTGTGTGTGTGTGTGTGTGTGTGTGTGTGTGTGTGTGTGTGTGTGTGTGTGTGTGTATATACACAAACATAGATGTGTGTCTGTGTGTGTTTCAAGACATTCAACTTCACTACCTCTGAAAGTTTATTTCAATTGTTCTATGCCATATTTTTTAAAGAGACGTAATCAATAATCTTAACCCA
>BOPN01002277.1:212500-217500 GCA_017312705.2 Penaeus japonicus | reverse complement strand
GGAAAATTACGAGCCAAAACGTGTTGGAAAGTGTGGAAGGAAATCCTGTACCACCCCGAAACAGGAGAGAATTCAGTTATTAGAGCCAAAGGAGGTCCTCAAAATACTGAGATGATATATGTATAAAGGAAAAACAATAAAACATATTTACTGTCTAAAAATTTCCTTCTGTCAATAAAAATGTGAATAAATCAGTTGAATTAGCCAACTAGAGTGCCAAGACTAACCGAGGCCATGAAGAAGAAAAGGCTGGCTTGGGCCAAGGCACACAGCCACTGGACATCTGATGACTGGGAAAAGGTAAATATGCATTAACTTTTGCTGAATTCGTTGTTTTTCTACGCAAATTAATTAAAATAACTATTTCTCTAAATAAAATAGCGAATATTTCATGTTTGATTCAAGATGCTGCATCTAAATTGAAAAAAAAATGTCTTTGTTCCAATTCATGTTTAAAGACTGGGGTTTACAAAGCTGTAATTTAAGTTTGAGTGAAAAAAAAAATAATTTGTTTTGTTTGCATCCAGGTATGTTTCTCTGATGAATCAATAATGGAAATACTGAGTGATAGGCGAAAATTCGTGAGGAGGACGTCAAAAGAGAAGGACCACCCTGACTGTCAGAAGACTGCAGTCAGGTTCCCTTCCAAAGTCATGGTTTGGTCCATCATATCTGCACAAGGTACAGGTTGTTTAAAGATCGTGGATGGCGCTCTGAATCAAAACGGATACCTTAAGATAATAAATAAACGCCTGGTACCCCAATTTCGTGAATGGTTGCCTGACAATAACGGAATATTAATGCATGACGGGGCCCCTTGTCACACAGCCAGAAGAGTTTCTAGTCATCTAAAAGATCTTAACATCAAAGTGCTTGATTGGCCTGGAAATAGCCCAGATATGAATCCTATTGAAGGTTTATGGAAAGACTTAAAAGATGAAGTCAGCAAAATTGAATGTACCAACAGAGTACAGCTCATCCAGCGGTTGATAGAGGTTTGGCACAGAAATCCAGATATCAGGAATAAAGCACAAGGCTACATTAGAAGCATGCCAAGACGTGTTGAAGCAGTTATTAGAGCCAAAGGAGGCCCCACAAAATATTGAGATAATATATGTATAAAGGAAAAACAATAAAACATATTTACTGTCTAAAAATATCCTTCTGTCAATAAAAATGTGAATAAATCAGTTGAATGGCCAGAATTGTCTATTGACTTTCCAATGGATGAGTATACACATTTAAAGACAAGAATCCTAAGAGGACGTAGGGTAACTAAAGAATATCCCATTCCAGCAGCGCGAAGGACCTCGTGTTGGCCGAAGGAGGGCAGCCCGTGCGAAGTCTCATAGTTACTTCGTGGAGGTCGGGCTCCACTTTCATGGGTGAGTCTGGTACTGATGAACTTTTCCATGGGTGAGTCTGGCATTGATTAGCTTTTCCATGGGTGAGTCTGGTACTAATTAACTTTTCCATGGGTGAGTCTGGTACTAATTAACTTTTCCATGGGTGAGTCTGGTACTGATTAGCTTTTCCATGGGTGAGTCTGGTATTGATTAGCTTTTCCATGGGTGAGTCTGGTACTAATTAACTTTTCCATGGGTGAGTCTGGTACTAATTAACTTTTCCATGGGTGAGTCTGGTATTGATTAACTTTTCCATGGGTGAGTCTGGTACTGATGAACTTTTCCATGGGTGAGTCTGGTACTAATTAACTTTTCCATGGGTGAGTCTGGTACTAATTAACTTTTCCATGGGTGAGTCTGGTATTGATTAACTTTTCCATGGGTGAGTCTGGTACTGATGAACTTTTCCATGGGTGAGTCTGGTACTGATTAACTTTTCCATGGGTGAGTCTGGTACTAATTAACTTTTCCATGGGTGAGTCTGGTACTAATTAACTTTTCCATGGGTGAGTCTGGTACTAATTAACTTTTCCATGGGTGAGTCTGGTACTAATTAACTTTTCCATGGGTGAGTCTGGTACTGATTAACTTTTCCATGGGTGAGTCTGGTATTGATTAACTTTTCCATGGGTGAGTCTGGTATTTACTAACTTTTCCATGGGTGAGTCTGGCATTGATTAACTTTTCCATGGGTGAGTCTGGCATTGATTAACTTTTCCATGGGTGAGTCTGGTACTAATTAACTTTTCCATGGGTGAGTCTGGTATTCATTAACTTTTCCATGGGTGAGTCTGGTACTGATGAACTTTTCCATGGGTGAGTCTGGTATTGATTAACTTTTCCATGGGTGAGTCTGGTATTGATTAACTTTTCCATGGGTGAGTCTGGTATTGATTAACTTTTCCATGGGTGAGTCTGGTACTGATTAACTTTTCCATGGGTGAGTCTGGTACTGATTAACTTTTCCATGGGTGAGTCTGGTACTGATTAACTTTTCCATGGGTGAGTCTGGTATTGATTAACTTTTCCATGGGTGAGTCTGGTATTGATTAACTTTTCCATGGGTGAGTCTGGTATTGATTAACTTTTCCATGGGTGAGTCTGGTATTCATTAACTTTTCCATGGGTGAGTCTGGTATTCATTAACTTTTCCATGGGTGAGTCTGGTATTGATTAACTTTTCCATGGGTGAGTCTGGTATTGATTAACTTTTCCATGGGTGAGTCTGGTACTGATTAACTTTTCCATGGGTGAGTCTGGTACTGATTAACTTTTCCATGGGTGAGTCTGGTACTGATTAACTTTTCCATGGGTGAGTCTGGTATTGATTAACTTTTCCATGGGTGAGTCTGGTACTAATGAACTTTTCCATGGGTGAGTCTGGTATTGATGAACTTTTCCATGGGTGAGTCTGGTATTGATGAACTTTTCCATGGGTGAGTCTGGTGTTCAGTTGTCACTGGTATGTCTGGTGTTAACTTTTTTTTAAATGAGTTTGGTGTTAACATTTCATTAGTGAATCTGGTGTTATCTTTTTCATTGGTGAGTCTGGTGTTAACTTTTTTATTAGTGAGTTTGGTGTTAACATTTCACTGCTGAGTCTGTTAACATTTCATTAGTGAATCTGGTGTTATCTTTTTCATTGGTGAATCGGGTGTTATCTTTTTCATTGGTGAATCGGGTGTTATCTTTTTCATTGGTGAATCGGGTGTTAACATTCACTGGTGTTGTACCGTCACTGGTGAGACTGGTATTAAGATTATCAATTCATATATAATTGTCAGTGTCAACTTCTGTATTCCTGTAAACTGCAGCATTTATTTTTGATTGATGTATTTCTTTTCGTTGTATCAATACTTTTCCGATAGGCTGTACTGTATGATTTATATATCAACTTCTAATGGCTGTATCGTTTCTGTATCATTTTCTCGAGACTGAAACTTTACTAAGTCAGTTTCTGTATTTCTGTAGACTTTATCATGCCTTTATTAATGTCTTATCATGCCTTTATTAATGTCTTATCATGCCTTTATTCATGTCTTATCATGCCTTTATTCATGTCTTATCATGCCTTTATTCATGTCTTATCATGCCTTTATTCATGTCTTATCATGCCTTTATTCATGTCTTATCATGCCTTTATTCATGTCTTATCATGCCATTATTAATGTCTTATCATGCCTTTATTAATGTCTTATCATGCCTTTATCATTTTGAAACGAGGGGTCTTAACACAGACCACCACCTGTTCATTTACACCTGATGATTACGTCATTCTCGAAGTATTTCAGAGGAAATTTGATATAAAAAAGATGAAAACCGTTTTTAATCTTTCTTGTTGTTCTTCTTCCTCCTCCTCTTCTTCTTCTCCTTCTTCTACATCACAAAAAACAAGAACAGTTTAGCTGGAAATGGTATAGTTTGAATTCTCAAACATATCACTATCTTATCTGCATAAAAGTGTAATCAACTTTATCTTAATATTTCTTATCATCAGTTTAGAATGGGGGTTCAGTGACCTGTTACTTATACTGCATGTTCCTAAGACTTAAATCACTTATATTACTTATGTTACTTATATCATTTATGAAATTAGTATTACAGTGAAGCGAACTGCTACAGTAGTAAGTGCAGTAATAACCGTTATTACCAATTCTATTCATCTATAAATTATAATTGTTATGATTATCATAATCATTAATAATAATTATGATCATTATTATAATTCTTCTATTTTTCTACCATCATCATTTTATTTCCTATACCATTATAATTTTATTATTGTTGTTATTACTATTACGACTACCGCTACTACTAGTAGTTTAGATATTAATACTAGTATCAGTATTAATATTAGTATTATCATTATCATCATTATCATCAGTATCATTGCTATTGCTGTCAATGATAAGAGGAAAGTATTGCTTTTGTTATCATCATTATCATCTAGGTCATTATCATATATATATATATATATATATATATATATAATACATATACACACACATACTTATACAGATAGGTAAATAGATATCCACACATATAGTCACATAAAGCAATTGCAAGAGGCTTTTAGATTCTGATATTGTCTACCATAATTAGAATGATCAAAATTTCAACATTGGGGAAAATATATAGTAGCAGAAACAGTGATCAAACGTAAATACTTAAAATAGCCACGACCAGATCGACTGGAAGATAATAATCACTTGGAGAAGAACTAAAAGATATTGAAATACTAAAAAGAAGAAGAACAAAAATGCTGAAGAAGTTCTATGATGTTTGTAGTGATATTTGTACGCCGCCCCCCCCCCAAAAAAAAAAAAAAAAAAACAAGCGAACAATCAAAAATCTTATACCAAGAAATAAGATCGCAAAAATGATGTTGAGAAATAGTATATATATATATATATATATATATATATATATATATATATATATATATATATATATATATATATATATTTATATAAAACAGCTCCCAAAAAAAAAAAAAAAATGTTGAAGAAGCAAAACTATTCACCGCATTTCAGAACGATTACTGATTGACCTCAAAGTTACACAAAGTAATAAGTTACACCGCCACAAACTCAG
>BOPN01002277.1:192500-195000 GCA_017312705.2 Penaeus japonicus | reverse complement strand
CGGTTCTTCACACTAATGATGATGAGGCGCCGTTTCAAAGGGTATTGGGGAAGGGAAAATAGAATGAATTAGTGGTTGGAAGATAGGTGGATAGAAGGAGACCAGGAGGAGAAAGAGAAGACAAGAGAAGACACACAGTAACGAGTCGAGGAAACAAGGAAATGACAACAGTGAGTGTTGTCCAAAATTGAAAAAAAGAAGAGAAAAAAAAAGAAGAAGAAGAAGAAGAAAAAAAAGTCTTTCCTTTCCCAAAATTACGAGTGACTTAAAGAACTCATATGTTTTATCATTCCCCTAATAAAACAGTCTAAGAGATTGCTGTAAATATTTTCGTTAGTCAATTGTTTGCATTTTTTCTCGAGTTGCATCGGATTGCATAGGTTTTCGTCCGCGTTGAACTAAGCGTTTTCTTGCTAGGTCTGCTTAATAATGTAATCATCTCGAAGCCAATAATGAGTCAATTAATATGTAACAAATAAACGTACAGTTGCCACGAGAAGAACAAACGCTATGGCGAATATATTCATCAACATTCTAGTGTTTATCTTAAGACTAACTTTAGTGTTTGTTTCTTAAGACTAACTTTAGTGTTTATATCTTAAGACTAACTTTAATGTTTGTTTCTTAAGACTAACTTTAGTGTTTGTTTCTTAAGACTAACTTTAGCGTTTGTTTCTTAAGACGAACTTCACGCTGATCTTTGACCAAGCAAAACAAATAAAGATATTTGCGCTGATATTCGAAAGCAAAAATATTTAAATAGCATACTGAACCGTTTGAAACATAATACGGATGCAATATACGTATGGTAATTTTCGAGGCTACAACTGTGTGAACTCATGCAACAATCTTTCAATCTCTTTCAACAATTCACACGGAAAAACAATCTAAATTCCTGGATTGTTTACGCTAATGTGTGATTCCATACATAGAGATGCAAATTAATTAAAGGTCTATGGTCCATTCATCTCTCAATTACTCTACCTCATTAATTATTCAAAGACAAAAGAAATTTGTCAATGAAGTAATAGGTGCAAGCGGATCTGACACGTGTTTCAATATTTGCATGATAATTATTTCAAACAAGTGCTTTGCTACACGAATATTAAAGGAAACTGAATTAATCAGAAGGATTGTAATAATGATCCGATTCTGATGATTGGAGACGAATCACGGCACACAGGAGCTCTCATCATCGATAACATGATTCGCCAATCCTGAGAGGAACTCGTTTTTACCTCTTTTCCTTTTCTTCTTTGCATGGAGATTGTGAGTAAGAGAAACTCCTTTTACCTCTTGGTGGAGATTGCTAGTGAGTGCTAATCATCTATCTTTCTTTCAATCCCTTTTATTGTTGTTCTTTTATACCACTTTTACGGACTTTTTAATTAAACAAACGGATATGTACAAAGTGTATGAAAAAATATAATCATCTGCGAAGTATACAATGTGTGTTTACTCTGTACTATAATTTCTGTTGCATTAGCTTAATCACATGCATTCATTTACTTCCTCATTATCATTAAATTGGATCTCTAAGCAAAGAAAGAAAAAAAAGACGGATGGGGAGAGGGAGAGAGGGATGGAGAGCGAGAGAGAGAAGGATGGAGAGAGAGAGAGAGAGAGAGAGAGAGAGAGAGAGAGAGAGAGAGAGAGAGAGAGAGAGAGAGAGAGAGAGAGAGAGAGAGAGAGAGAGAAAAACATACACACACACACACACACACACACACACACACACATATATATATATATATATATATATATATATATATATATATATATATATATATATATATATATATATATATATATATACATATATATATATATATATATATATATATATATATATATATATATATATATATATATATATATATATATATATATATATATATATATGTACACACACACACACACACACACACACACACACACACATATATATATATATATATATATATATATATATATATATATATATATATATATATATATATATATGTATATATATATAAATATATATATATATATATATATATATATATATATATATATATATATATATATATATATATATATATATATATATATATATATATATATATATATACATATATATATATATATATATGTATATATATATATATATATATATATATATATATATATATATATATATATATATATATATATATATATATATATATATATATGTTTATACATACATACATATATATATATATATATATATATATATATATATATATATATATATATATATATATATATATATATATATATATATATATATATATATGTTTATACATACATACATACATATATATATATATATATATATATATATATATATATATATATATATATATATATATATATATATATATATACATATATATGCATACATATATATATGTATATATATATATATGGATAAACATATATATATATATATATATATATATATATATATATATAT
>BOPN01002277.1:182500-185000 GCA_017312705.2 Penaeus japonicus | reverse complement strand
ATATATATATATATATATATATATATATATATATATATATATATATATATATATATATATATATATATATATATATATATATAATATATGTATGTGTGTGTGTGTGTGTATCATTAGCATCATTATCATAATCATTATCCTGATCAAGACTATATTCATTATAATCACTGATATTGTTATTAAAATCATCATAAAATTGTCAGCTATTTTGCATCAGATTACAGGGAAATATTTTTGGTCTACCATCAAAGCCTTCCTTTTTCATTGCGAATTTAAGTTTAATTGGAAAAGTTGCTCGAATGAAACAGATGTGCCCTTTCAAAATATTTTTTTTCTTTTTTAGAAACTCTTATAAAGATAAGATATAAACTACACACACACACACACAAACACACACACACAAATATATATATATATGTATATATATATATATATATATATATATATATATATATATATATATATATATATATATATACTATATCTATATATATATATATATATATATATATATATATATATATATATATATATATATATATATATATATATATATATATATATATATATATATATATATATATATATATATATATATATATGTACACACACACACACACACACACGCCATAGTATATGTTTCATATAACACGATTTCAGATATTCTTAACAAAGAAATCATTGCATTATTTCGAAATACAATCAAGAAATGTACTTCGATAGAATTTTTAGCATTGATATAAAATTTGCCAGAGAATAGCGACAAATCAGCCTAATTGGAAATAATGTTTTCATGTTTCTCTCATAAATTAATCAGTGTTGTTTTGCAATGATTCAAACTGCATCACGACAGATTTCTCGAGGCAAGATTACTGCAATTGATATGCATTATTTTGAAGAATGTGTCATAGTTCGGTGGATATGATATCAGATGCAACGATTGTTAGTTAGCTAAAAATGAGAATGGCAGCTCACAACAAGTATTACAAAAGCAAAGGCTGCTGCGACAAATGTAGATAAAGGTATAAGTGAAAATGAAGAACTCCACAACGCAGAAGGTATAATTAATCCGTTTTAATAATCTCTTCATAATCGCAACGCATTGGCTACATTTCTTGCTCCTAAAAGATATTTGATATCACTTAAATCCTTATCTACAAAGTACAGGAGCAATTAAATATGTTAGGATTCCACTAAAGCATAATCCCCCATCAGGTCCGTATTTTAGGAACAAAGTCTGCGGGATTCCCACCACATTTTAGTATATCCTTGTCAACTTAACTCGTCCAAGATTTGAGGATCAAAGGTGTCGTGTGAAAAAATGGTTTGTCGCTTGTTGTTGTATTTCTTTAAGATATTATATAACATATGATTTACATTATAAAAAAATAAGAACAAAATTTACAAAAAAAGCAGTATGCAGATGATTCTTTCTAGTTATTAATATAGATGTAACATAGAGACATAACAAACACAAGAACACACCCACACTCAACATCCACGCCTTCCGACCTAATCATTACGAGTTTTGATCTTGCAACATGCATCACACTGTTCTTTTCTCAAAGCAAATGAGACTCAATAGGCGCGTCCATAATGGCTTTTGACGCATTGTTTCTGCATGCTTAATGGCGCAACTTGGAAAACGGGAGAAGACAAAAAAAAAAAAAAGAGATAATGATTAATTAGCATTGCCAGAGAAAGTGAAAACACGAAGGAAATGAATATTACGCGAACGGTTACTACGATATCCTTACTGTAACAGGATCAACACAGATCTGGTAGTGTATTCACTTGATCTGAATTTATCCCAAATCATCACGTATAAGCGTATGAAATAATTTCTTGTGATATCACTATGATAGAAGCAAAATAGGAGGGGGGGGGTGTATATATAAGCCTGTTGTCTGCTTTTGTTTTCAAGCTAGACCGGATGCCTGGATTCACCCAAGTTTGGCGAGATGCGTTCTTGCTAAATCTGTGTGTAATGGTGTGAAATTCTTAATAGGTATAGTAAATATAAATTGATCTCATGGTGTATATTTTGATAACATGCTACGGTGATGTTTTTTCTTATTGATAAGATTTATATATAGCTGCCGTTTTAAACAAGCTATTGTCAGTTGAGCGAGATCAGCTGCTGATGATCTCAAAAAAAAAAAAAAAAAAAAAAAAAAAAAAAAAAAAAAAAATATATATATTTGTATTACTAGTATTTGAATTAATTCAAGTATTAAGATTATGTTCCTATGTTAGAAACAGGTTATCAACGGTCCTTCGGATGAGTCATTTTTAATTACACTCAATGTCACTAATTATTCAAATACTCAACATAAATATAATCCGAATGACATATTTAAATCATTTAGTCCGCATTAGGTTGAATGCATTTTGATGAAGAAATCTGATTGAGCGACCCTCCGAAAAATCATTGTGATAGTTTTCTGGTGATTGAATTTCCTGCAATCAGCTTACGGCTGGATTCATTCATGTGATATTA
>BOPN01002277.1:167500-172500 GCA_017312705.2 Penaeus japonicus | reverse complement strand
AGTTTTTCTCTCTCTCTCTTTCTTTTTATTCTCACTCCCGCTTTCGATTTCTCTCTCGTTCTTTGTGTGTCTCTCTATTTCTCGCTGTGTCTCTGCCTCAGCCTCTCTCTCTCTCTCTCTTTATGTGTCTCTGTCTCGCTGTGTATCTGTCTCTCTCTCTCTCACTCTCTCCCTGTGTGTCTCCGTCTCTCTCTCTCTCACTCTCTCCATGTGTGTCTCCGTCTCTGTCTCTCTCTCTCGCTGTGTTTCTGCCTCTCTTTCTCTCTCTCTCTCTCTCTCTCTCTCTCTCTCTCTCTCTCTCTCTCTCTCTCCCTTTGTGTCTCCGTCTCTGTTTCTCTGTCTCTCTCTCTCCTCCTCACCCCATCTGTCACTCAACTCATTAGCTGATGAGAAACACATCCTATACATGAATCTGGTGAACTATGGCAATACATCTTATACATCACTGCTAACAAATAGCTGAACTCTGTACACTGAGTAATGATTATATCAATTTCCCATCAGATTATTCAACAAGGATCTTGCTATTCTTCAATTATTTTGGGAAAAGTGAAACAATTTATCTTTAAACACTAGAAAACAACAACAACAACAACAACAAAGCATCACCATAAACAGGGAAGTGTTTAGCAGTAAAACAAAAGTATCTTGAAACTGATGTTTATTTGAGATCAGCTGATTGCACGTTCGTATGCATGGGTCGGTAATAAAACACTTCAAGACTCTAAAAGTTCGATTTAGATTATTCAAACAAAGGAATAAAATGTAATGAAACACATTTAAATCAATTGGAGCAATTTGTTTCTCTTTTTACATACTTATCTATATGTCTATTCATATGTCTATTTATTCATTTATTTATCTATCTCTCCATCCACCCATCCACCCATCCATCCATCCACTGATCCATCTCTTTCTCTCAATTAAATGTATCTATTTTTATTTATCCATCTGTCTCTTTACTTATCTTTTTATTCATCTATCTGTCTACCGCTCTCAAAGATTCATAACATATTACATACCATTTAAGAATGAGTAAATAACAGGTTGAACACCTCTCTCCCTGCCAGATATTGCCTTCGATATCCTGCACTTCGATTGCAGTTTATACATCTAATCTCGGCGAGGAATCTGGTGCTGCATTGCAGGCGCCCGTGAGTCTGTTTGTGCCACAGACAGGGAGCAACAGGACATTGAAAGCAACAGCGAAGAAAATTACGAAAGATTGTAAATAGTATGTGAAAGGCGTACCATTGTTTTGTTCAGACAGGGAATCACACACAAAAAAATAAAAAATTAATAAGGGGACACTGACGTATATATATATTTTTTATTCTATTTTATTTCATTTTATTTTATTTTATTTTATCTTATTTTATTTTATTTCATTTCATTCCATTTCATTTTATTAATCTAATTTAATTTAATTTAATTTAATTTAATTTAATTTTATTTTATTTATTTTATTTTATTTCATTATTTCATTCTATCTAATATTATTATTTTCTTAAGGAAACATCGATAGCAGGGAGAGCAACTAGGGGCGATGTGTGAGATACATATAAGGCATGGAAGTGAAGGGACGACTTGGCGATGTCTTAGGGATTCCGAATTCAGCCGATGGATAAGATGGCGGAATTAATCTTCAACTACCACAAATGACGAGAAATTGTGGTAAGAATATCCTTTTTTTTTGGTTGATATCTAGAGCGGGAAAGGATCTGTTGTTCTTTATTTTAACAATTAAGTTCATATTCTTGTGTCTGGTGTCGATGTAATACAAGAATTTAAGGAAGTGCGTGGGGTTCTTCGAGAAAAGGGAAGTATCTTTTTCATATCCTTTGTAGAATTGTGGTTTTAAGGCAGATGGCAGACAGATTTTCTCAAAGTGACGTAAGATTCAGCTTGCAAGGATGAAGCTAATGTGTGTGTGTGTGTGTGTGTCGAGAGGGGGGTGGGGGGGGGGGTGGGGTGTCCCATTGCTACTCTTTTAGAACGAAAAATTCATTGTTGAATAATCTTTCACGGCAAGGTTGAGAATTTAGGCAAGTTGAACCTGTGTGTATTCACATACATACATACACACATATGTATACACACATATGTGTGTGTGTGTGTGTGTGTATATATATTTGTATATATATATATATATATATATATATATATATATATATATATATATATATTCATATATATATATATATATATATATTCATATATATATATATATATATTCATATATATATATATATATATTCATATATTCATATATATATATATATATATTCATATATATATATATATATATATATATATATATATATATTTATATATATATATATATATATATATATATATATTCATATATATATATATATATATTCATATATATATATATATATTCATATATATATATATATATATATATATATTCATATATATATATATATATATATATATATATATATATATATACACACACACACATATACATACATATATATACATAAGTGTCTGTACCCAACTGCCAGGTCTCCTGAGATCTCTCCGGATGGTGAAGCCGAGCAGCCTCTTGTGCAACGCAAACTATCGTAATGAAATCTCAACTTAACTTAATTACCTGCTTCGTCTTCGACCACCGGTATTACTGCCTGAATTGAGTTAATTTAGATGCATCAAGAGTGGAATCAAAGGGTAGGAGCACCAGTCATATATATATATACACACACACACATATATATATGTGGGATGCTTATCAATTTAATTGTTGATTCATGATATGTTTTTTGTGTTAAAAAAGTGCCTAGTCATCGCTTCTGTGGTTGTGAATGATTTGATTGATTTATTTGCGCCTCATTTCTTTTCGTATAGTCACTATAAATCACCTTCTTCTCCATTCGCTTCTTCTACGCCATCATCATTATCCTTTGTTCTTTTACTATCGTCTTTACTATAGTTTCTTCATTCTTTTAGTCTTCGCCTCTCTCATCGCCATCTTCTTATTCTTCCTCACCTCCTTTCTCTCCTTTCGTATCATTATTGCCAGCATCATCATCTCGTATATCGTCAGCCTCTTCTTCGTCTTCTCCTTCATCACCTCCTCCCCTCTTCCCTTTCCTGATTAATCTTATCACCTCCTCTCGCTTTCTCCACTCTTTCCTTTCTCACCTTTACTCTCACATTCTTCTTTTTCTTCTGCCTTTCATCTTCATCTTCTTCGTCGTCGGATATTCCCTCCAGAAGGAGAACAGGCGTTTTAAAAGATAGAAATATCAAAATACATCTCGCTTTGTGTTATTTCCCTGGAGGTGTAGTGTCGCCTTTCATCTGCTTATCTGTCTCTCTATTTGTCTCTATCTGTGTATCTGTTTCTATTCATCTTTCGATCTTTCTGTCTGTCTATCCGTCGATCTGTTTCGCTGTTTATATAACTATATATAACTATATATAAATATATATATATATATATATGTATATATATATATATATATATATATATATATATATATATATATATATATATATATATATATATATATATATATATACACACACACACACACATACACACACACACACACACACACACACACACACATTTCATCCCTCTGCGATGTCATGTCAAGCCCTGTGGAGTTTGTTGTAGTATTAAAAATTTGTTATGTTTAATGTTCAAGAGAACATTGAACCAGTGTTTACTTTTATGAGAATTAAATCTATGGTGATTTTTTTTAAAGAACATTTGTCGATATTTTTGATTATCTCTTTATGATAAGATATGATAATTTGGTAAATATGATACTGTTAAATTTAGTTTTTTACGACAAATAGTATGTTCTATATAAAGACCATGTAAAAATACTTGATACGCACACAAATCGCGTTATCTTTTTATACATAAATGAAAATGGACTTGTTTACTCTCTCACTTAAAAATGATTTCCTAATGGGATGTTCTTTATTTTCTTTTCTCTTTATTTACAATAGGGTCAGAAAGTTTTAGTTATCAGTCAAACTGAATTTATTTTGCCCTCTGTTTCCGTGCATGAATTGTTCTATAATCAAAAAATATAAATAGTGAAAGATACACTTTTCCACTTTAAAATGAACCTAAATTCAGCATTTTACGACAAATAATAATTCTACTACAAGCAAAAGAAAAAGATGTGTTGACAGATCATAAAATACGAGAAGAAAAAGAACTGTACAGACCATTAATTTCCATTCAACGAAGAATGACAGAAATATGCAACTCAATGCATACATAGGTGCAGATATATAGTTCTTGATATGTCAGCGTAGTCTCTAGTTAATCACTCATAGCAGAAAATAGCGTTGGTTTCTTTATATTCAAAACGTAAACAATTAGAAGGGATAAGTCTACGGGAATGTTTTCGCGTTTCAATACCTGTTCAAATGGTACTCTCAACGAATAAAACAGGGACCTGTTATATAAACATCTCTTTATCTATCTATCTATCTCTTTCTCTCTCTCTCTCTCTCTCTCTCTCTCTCTTCATTTCCTTCTCTTTCCCGCTCTCTCATCCACCATCTCCCTTTCCTTTTCTCTCCCCGCTTTTTCAATCTCCACCTCTCTCATTCTCCAACTCTCTCTCTCTCTCTCTCTCTTCCTCTCTCTCTCATTCTCCAACTCTCTCTCTCTCTCTCTCTCCTCTCTTCCTCTCTCTCTCTCTCTCATTCTCCAACTCTCTCTCTCTCTCTCTCTCCTCTCTTCCTCTCTCTCTCTCTCTCTCCCTCTGTAACTCTCTCACTTTATCATTCTCTCTCACAAACTCTGTCACTCTCTCTTGCTCTTCCTCTCTCCATATCCCTCCTCTCCCTCTTCCTCCTTCTCTCCCTCTATGCAACCTATTCTGAAAAATGTTCATGTTAGGCTAAAGAGGCACACAAAAGGATTATTCAAATAAAGGAAAGACAAATACTCACAGAAGACGATCAAGAGGATAGGAAGAAAAAAATATATAAAGAGTATAAAAAAA
>BOPN01002277.1:122500-130000 GCA_017312705.2 Penaeus japonicus | reverse complement strand
AGAGAGACAGAGAGAGAGAGAAAAATAGATAAAGAGATAGATAGAGAGACAGACAGAGAGATATTTATATAAGAGGTCCGTTTTATTCCTTGAGAGTACCATTTGAAAAGGTATTGAAACGCGAAAATATTCCCGTAGACTTATCCCTTCTAATTGTTTACGTTTTGAATATAAAGAAACCAACGCTATTTTCTGCTATGAGTGATTAACTAGAGACTACGCTGACATATCAAGAACTATATATCTGCACCTATGTATGCAATAAGTTGCATATTTCTGTCATTCTTCGTTGAATGCAAATTAACGGCTTGTACGGAAAAATGGTATGTCCCTTTGTGTTATCCTTTTAAAAAAGGTTTGATCTGGGAAGATAAAGTTCTGTTTACGTTTTGCTTTTGTGTCGACGCTTGATCATTATTGATGAATGTTATGATAGAATGAAAAAAACAACAACATTTTTCAGGTTTGCCTACTATTAACCTCCTGTGCATATCTCTCTCTCTCTATCTCTCTCTTTCTTTCTCTCTCTCTCTTTGTGTGTATGTGTGTAAGGATTCAGCAAATTCCTAACGCGATTGCCAGAGTTTGGCTGTAAATCAATGGAAACGTTTAAAAAAAATACGCTATCTAATATTCAAATGACGCATTGGCTTTCTAGAACGTTTGTTACACGGTCAATCTGCGGAAATATTTCACCACAGGGGAACAGCATGGATTTACACAATCCATATTTTTTTTTACGTGCCTGATATCTATCTAAATATAAATATATATTTTTTCATTTATATTGTTCGTTATATTAAAGAGGAAGGAAGGAGTAAATTCATATCTCAATGAAACAAACTTGATAGATATTGAAAAAGGTGTGTGATAAGACATTTACACACACACACACACACACAGACACACACACATGCACACAAACACACGCACTACCATCGTTTATTTCTTCCCTGTCTTCGGCTAATTGAATGCAGTACTTAACTTGTTTTGTGAATTTCCTCCCTTTTGAGTTTGGTGGGTCCGCTGGTCCTCTGGCAGCAGCATGGCTTCAACTTGACAAATGGTGCGCTGGGTTTGCTTTTAGACCTTTCATTGCACGTTTGGCTGATTTATTGCGAGCGCTTGTCATAAGGATATACATACGTACACATACACACACACACACACACATACACACACACACACACACACACACACACACACACACACACACACACACACACACACATATATATATATATATATATATATATATATATATATATATATATATATATATATATATATATATTCACACACAAGCACACACACACACACACACACAAACAGACACACAAACAGACACACAAACACACACACACAAACAGACACACAAACAGACACACACACACACACACACACACACAAACACACAAACACACACACTATGAGCTCCGTCGTTCCAGTTAAATCAAAACATCAAGATATATTGTATTTGTTAGGCTTCAAAACAATAATAGCAACAGTAATGAATATCTAGAAAGTTACTGAAAACGGAGGTAGAATTTTGACTTTAAAACAAATAACTGTTTTTTTATCTTTTATTTTATTATTATCATCATTATTATCATTTTTTTTTTGCAAATTTACGATGAATAAAAGAGAGATGAAAGAGGGTGAGGAGAAGGGGGGGGGGGGGGGAAGGCTAGAGTCAGTAGGTTCATATTTCGTCATTCTGTGAGACATGTGGTGTGTTAAGATATATGAATTTCTCTTTGCTTTCCGTCGTGGCAATGCAGATTTGTTGACTTTTCTGCTTGCATGACTTCTATACTCAGATAAGCCACTTAAACTGTTTGCAAAAGTCTGTATAATCTGCAGGAATATGTGATAAAAACTGGCATTTGGTAGAATTCATGTTTCTTTCTTTTCCACTCTCTCTCTACATATATAAAATTCATCTCTCAACATGTTCCTTTATTATTAAAAATGAACTTTAATTATATGCATCAATCAAATGTATTTCACAATTCTTACCTTATCAGTTATTCTGCCTTGCAATGTTTCATCAGTGATAGACGCAAAAATCACTGATACCGTGCATTTTTGTTCGTAAATAAATTTATTTTTGAAAATCAAGACGCCCCGTATTCGAAGTATTAATCATATCTGAAAATAGATCAATTGCTTTTATTGCATGGCCCTCGGGTTTAGATAATAAAAGTGGTCACTGTGATTCAAAATTGGCGTAATAAATGTAATTAATTATGATGAAGCCAGTATTCCTTTATTGTTATTGCACTTATGGGAAAAGTGTAATAATTATATTCTTGTATAGTTATATACTGTATAATCATGAAATATCAAGGATGTGTATATTCAAAGCAAAGTAGAGTGAGAAAAAGAGAGAGAGAGAGAGAGAGAGAGAGAGAGAGAGAGAGAGAGAGAGAGAGAGAGAGAGAGAGAGAGAGAGAGAGAGAGAGAGAGAGAGAGACAGAGACAGAAAGAGAAAGAGAGAGTAAGAAGAAAATAAGAGAAATCACTAAACGAAAGCTTGCGAAATTAAACAAAGCAAACACGCATTGACTTTGAAAATACAAATATTCTATTTCACAAACACAAAATGGATTTTCATTGTTTTCCCCTTTTTCAATAATAGTGTGACATGAAATCACATTATCTTCTCTCTCAGTCAATCATTTCAGATTAATTTTAAAGGGGGGGTTAAAAGATAACACACACACACACGTACACGTACACGCACACCCACACACACACACGCACAAATACACACAAAAAAACACGTGGAAATTAACTTTAATTTTAGACAAGCACAGCTATTAGTCAGGCAAAGAATATCCTACATAAACGAAGGAAATAAGAGTGATAAATTTGAATATGATTTTTGTATTTCTTCTGTATCTTTGTACATTTGTTATTGAAAGAAGCAAATGGAAAAAAAAACATATGGGGTATGATATAAAAGAATCAATTATTCAACTTCATACCAATTTGTCTCTGTACAGATAAGTCAGATAAGGCTATTTTTTAGCACCCGACCTTCCCCCCCACCCCCCTGCACACAAAAAGAAAATAATAGCACGTGATAACTCATTACAAAACCATCTCCCCACCACTCAACAAAAGAAAAAAAGAAAAAAAAGAGAAGATACCCGCTACTAAAACAACAACAACAAAAACACTTGTTATTATGTTTCCAAAGGACCATAACAACCACACGACCATCGTCAAAAGAGGCCCATTAGAAAGTGGCCAATTAGAACATCTCTAATTGGCTATTCCGTCAATTTTCTCCAAAGTTGCGGTCTTTAACCTACGTTAATGGGCTACTTTTTTTGATTTCCCAAAGGCTTGTTTGAGCGGTAATGCGAACGATGCCTTTGCTGAGGGATAAGTCCTTGTTAGGGTCTCGGTCTTCTCTCATCCTCTCTTTTGTATCTTCGTTTCTCTTGTCTCTTTTGTTTCTGATGTTTTGTTTGTTGATGGGTTTGATCTTAGTTTATCTCTCTTGAGTATTTGTGCCTTATATCTCCTTCTTTTTTTCTGTTTTTCAACTCTTTTTTTTATCCTTTTTAGATCTCGTTTCTTTGAAATCTTCCTGTCTTTTCCCCTCTCTGTCTCTTCTCTACAGACACCCTCATTCCACATCTTCTCTGTCTTTTCCGATCAATCGTCTTTTTTTCTCTCCCTTTGCCTTCTCTCTCTAAATCTTCAATTCCCTCTTCCTCTTCTAGTATCATTCATAATGTCTCATCAGAACTCATTATTTCTTTCTCGCCTATTCTTCCTCCCTCTGTCTTCATCTGCTCTCTCGCCTTCTCTTTCGCTCTCTCTCTCTCTCTCTCTTTCTCTCCTTCACTCGATTGCCTTAAGCACTTCTGTTTTCGTCTTTCCTCTCCCTTCCACTTCTCTTCTACCTTCTTTGTCCCCCTCTTCTCTCTCCTCTGTTTCTTAAAATGCCTGATACCAATCACTAGGATTGCAAAGTAAATCCAAGGAGATATTGCAAATGCAGTAGACCTTTTGTTGCAAGCAAAGAGTTAGAAGATCCTCCAAGGTGTTCTGGATCTCTGGCAGAATCGACTTCAGTTCCTCCATTCTTCTTAAAGCATGAAATAGCCCATATCAGTTTTGCGAAAGCTTGATATATATATATACATATATATATATATATATATATATATATATATATATATATATATATATATATATATATATATATATCAGGAAAGAAGGATGAAGGACAGAGGGTGTCTGAAAAAAAGACAGAGAAGGAAAAAGAAAGGAGGATTTAAAATAAACGAGAGCTAAAAAGGAGACAAAGCTCTCGTAGGCAAAGTGCTCAGTTCAGAACAAAGGATCCCACTTCCTTAGAACCAGTTTCAGTCAGCGTTATTGCGTTACTGAAGACACGTGGAGAGACACAAGTTAATCCTTCACCCCTCATATCTATCAGACAGATATAGGTGAGTGGGTTTAGAATGACTTCATGTTGACTGATTGACTTCAGATTGATTCAAGGAAATATGAAAGGAGAACGAAAAAGAGAGACTGGGGGAGGGAGGAGGGTATGTAGGTAGGAGGAGTAACAGGTGGGAGTTGTAATATCGATGCACATTCATCCAAGTATCTATATCTATATTTGTTTTGTATAGATACACACATGCATATACTTGTATATATATGTATACACACACACACACACACACACACACACACACACACACACACACACGCACACACACACGCACACACACACGCACACACACATATATATATATATACATATATACACACATTTACATACACACATGTATGCTAGATTACCTTCTAATCCCCCGACGCAAAGAAATCCCCTGACCCTTCGTGCCACATTCCCTCCGGGTCGCGTTGGCACCGGTGTTCATCGAGGGAATCGCTCTGGGGATCCGTTGCGAAGTTCTGTGGTGGCAGTGATAGCTACTTCTGCTTTCCCTCCGCGGTCAAGATGATAAGGAGAGATGATCAGGAAACGACAACCTAATTATACGTACATGTATTTGTGTGTGTGTTTGTGTGTGTGTGTGTGTGTGTTTGTGTGTGTGTGTGTGTGTTTGTGTGTGTGTATGTATATATATGTATATATATATATATATATATATATATATATATATATATATATATATATATATATATATATATGTATTCAAATACATGTATATATATCTGCATGTGTCCGTGTATGTTTGTATGATTATGTATATATATATATATATATATATATATATATATATATATATATATATATATATATATATATATATATATATATACATATATACATACAGACACACATACATACATATATATGCATACACACACCAGCACTAGTTATCCAATCACCTCCACCCTCTTCCATACCCAGTTATCCTCCTCTGACAAGACAAGAAACAGACTTGCCTCAGACTTACACATTTGCATTTATATCCTGTTTCGACGCAAATTGGTGCGTGTAAAACATAAAAAAAACGACACTCCATGATAAGCTTGTTGGGAAAAAGACGTATTATTCCTCTCAAGATGTCAAGGCTGAGGAAAAGATATTCTCAGGTGTTGTTCAGAATTCCTGGAAAAGATACAGATTGGTTTTTATATTGGAAGTTTTTTTTTTTTTTTTCTCGGTGATAAATGGTATGGGATAAGAGAGGGAGAGATAGATAGATCGATTGATAGATAGATAGATAAAAAGAGAGAGGTAGAGATAGAGAGGGATAAAGAGAAAGATGTATAAATATACATATACATTCATACATACATACATACATATATATACATATATATACATATATATATATATATATATATATATATATATATATATATATATATATATATATATATATATTTTTTTTTTTTTTTTTTCCCTTATGCTCGAAAAGTCTCTCTATGCATCGATATTTTCCACACTTTAATTGTACTACGTCCCTTGTAAAGTAAACGAATATCATACACATATCCACAAATGTATATCCTAATAAAAATACTGCTGCAATCACTCAGCATACTCAGCCATGAATACATATATGTCTCCTGAGTCCCTTGTTATTGTCATGGTCATCGTTCCGATCCGTCCGTCGCGGGGTGAAAAAGGTCAAGGACGAAGCCACAATGCTTTAGATATTCGTCCACTTGTCTTAGTCTTCGTCAACCATCCTCAGACAATGCGAAAACAGTGCGACTCGAGATGCAACACTGCAAGGAATGATGACGATGAGGAGCGAAGAAGCCAAGATGACTGGGAATGCGACAGGAACACCTTTTCGATCTGTGATTTTTTTTTTTTTTTTACTTCTAACTTAATTTTGATATCTAGAAATCAGGCTGACTAGCAGTTTTGCGAAACAGATTGCAAAGGTTGCAATGGAAAAGGTTACATTCTGTCGACACTCAGACTTAAGCGCAATCATGTATGTTTTGGTCATTATTTTGAGTTAATGATTTGATTAATGAACAGCACATGGAATGATATTGGCATATTATAATCTCGGTGTCGAATGAGGAAACTATTCCGTATCATATTTATTTTCATTGATTTGATTATTATTACTATTGAAAGGAATTGAAATGTACAGTATTGATTGTTTACAGAATTACATGCTGAATAGAGCATGCAATCCTATGAACATTGGTATCCATGGGTGACGAATAGGACATGACAAATCATACTATTATTGATATCACCATTATCATCATTGACATTATGATTAGCAATATTATAATTGGCACTATGTTCCTCATATACCCTAATCTCTCCCCTCTTTCCCTCATTTATTCCTCTACAACATTTTACTGACGTCTGATTTTCTGGCCTTTAAATAACGAGAAAGAAGGAAAGAAAAAAAAAGGAACGAAGAAGAAATAAAAATAGAGAGAAAGACTAAAAAGAGAAAGAATAATGATTTAAAAAATGAAAAAAAGGGAAGAGGGAAAAAAGACTGGGAAAAGAAAGGAAAGAAAATAAGTTTTCTGTGTCTCTCACGACAGGGTATAGCTGAGTCATGGTTATAGCATATTGAAGCTAAATATATAGAGAATGCTTTTTTACAGAACTTTCCCACGATTAATTAATAAAGTTATACGAACTCGATTCAAATCATATCAAATTCAGACTCAACTGCTGTCGTCTCGATGGTGCTCTGAAATCAAGAACAGTATCTTTACCTTATCACATTGAAATATATATTCATACTATCTATAGAACATCTGTCTATATATAATACTATATAAACAAGATCGGTGTATGCTTATAGTTCGTACCTCGGTAGCTTTCATGTTTTCATTCATGTTTCTATTTATATATTTGTTTATATGAATGAGTATCTTTACATACATGCGTACATACATACACATGCAAACACGCACACACACACACACACACACACATACACACACTCACACATACACACGCAAACACACACATTTATGTATCGTTAAACATCAATGTTAACAAACACAAAC
>BOPN01002277.1:112500-115000 GCA_017312705.2 Penaeus japonicus | reverse complement strand
TCTGTTATCTCTCTCTATCTCTTTATCTATCTGTTAATCTATCTATTTAGTAACACTCTCTCTCTTTTCTCTCTCTATCTCTATCTATCTATCTATCTATCTGTCTATATATCTTTCTCTCCCTCACTCCCCCTCCCCCCCTCTCTCTCTCTTTCTCTCTCTCTCGCTGACATGGCCACATGAAATGGGATCCATAAGAAGTGCACGACAAGCAAATTTTCAAGAGCTGTGACCAGCCGATGATATTTGATTGACTAGATTTTGGGACAGGACACGCAAGGGAGATTGTGAGTCCCAGATGATTATGCCATTATTGCTTCTTTGTATTAGAAGAATAACGACATCCAAGAATCCATGTAGTTCACAGTAGTTGTAGAGCTAGACCGAGTTTGGTCGTCGGCAACCAATCCAAAATCCATGTCGTGTTTTCGAAGTGGGAGAGAATGAAGCACAGCAGACCACCTCGCCAGGACTGCCTGTGGACTGGCTTCTGCAATTGATGCTACATCCGGGCCCCTTTCCCACTACAAAAAGAAAATCCATATTGCTGCCCTATTCGCCATCGCAGGAATGCTGAACGAGCTTAAAGCGTAACCATAAGCCACTGTGACAACCTCAGTTCTTATCCACACAAGTAGCGACGGTGAGACCTGATGGTTCGTAAACATAACGTGGTGTGTGTCCGCCTCAGGCTAGGATATAGACCAGTGTGGCAGGTGTCTGAGGCAAGGGATGTGCCTCCTTACTCCTCTTTTAATTGTGCAACATTCGCAATGCCAACAATCATCAACATCATTGCATTATATACTCCACTGTTGCAAACCTGTTATTGCAAAGACGGTTCACAATAGCCGTGTGTAAATACCTGCATAGGGACAATCTCTTCTCATGAGACACCCCCACTTTGGTAAGTGTTAAGTGTACGGTGTACATTATACATTATACATATGTGTCCTGCGAGTCACGAGTCACTTGTATGAATTAGATTACTTTTCATGTACTACCTCTGCCGCTCCCTGAACGTAATGAATTGACAAAAACAAATTCTCTCTCTCTCTCTTTCTCCCTATTCTCCCCCCCCTCTCTCTCTCTCTTTCTCTATCTATCTATCTATCTATCTATCTATATACATATAAAAAAAAAATGTTGTACGGTACTTGTTTTGATATAGTATGTTTAAAAAAAAGGGATAACGGGGATGTGTTTTGGAGATCAAGAGGCAATGATAATGGAGACGAGAATGAAAACATGTTTTTCAGCCATTGCCGATGTAATATAGAATAAACACTGAACATAATGGATCAGCATATTTTATTGTGGGCATTAATGACATGCTTTTGTTTTATTTGAATGATGTGTAATACAGGTTAGACACATGAATGATTTTTTTTCTCCGCTCTCTATCTCCATGTTAAGGAAAAAAACTAATAAAAGGAAAAAGAAGAAGAGGAAGAAAAAGAAAAAAAGTTTCTTTTTTCTGATTGGCGGAATCATGTTATGACAAATAGATTCGATTGTCAGCTTTGTCTATCATCAGATAAGAATCATTAACAATCTCATTGGTTTAGTTTTTTGAAATGAGTTTATTTGAATCAGTTTACTTTCTCCTAATGCTCAAGTAATTCTGCACTTGAATGAAGCAAGGATTTCAATCACACACAACGAAAGAAAGAAAGAAAGAAAGAAAGAAAGAAAGAAAGAAAGAAAGAAAGAAAAAGAAAGAAAGAAAGAAAGAAAGAAAGAAAGAAAGAAGGAAAGAAAGAAAGAAGGAAAGAAAGAAAGAAAGAAAGAAAGAAAGAAGGAGAGAAAGAAAGAAAGAAAGAAAGAATGAAAAGGCTAACGTTATTCACGTGTCGTTGAATAGCTAATGAAGTGGAATGTAATTAGAGCTTAAATAAGCCAGAATCCCGTAATCAACCTGCATCTAATTATGTGCAGTCAACCAATGGCATATATAATTTAGGCAGTAATTACTTGCCTGAATTGCCGAAATCAAAGATACAGCTGAAGTAGTTTAGAAATGTTTACCCTTTTATATGAATCCCGTTTTCATAAAATCTGTTTTAATCAGATTTGGTTTGCTCAGCACATTATTATTATCATCTTTTTAAAATATTGTTTTACTGAATATAGTTCAACGTAAACTCTATCAAAAGAAACAAACACTAGAATGATAATGGAAATTTATACCATTGAGTTTGTATACAAGGTAGTTGTCCCATTACTCGCTGAGGAAATCAAAGCAATCACATTATCACACTGGCTTAACAAGAACACGGCTAATCAAGAGATACGATTTAGCTCGAAAGCAAGAACAAACAAATAGCTGACGATAATCTGTGCAGCGCCTCTTTGATTGTTTGTAAGAGGAAAAGTTAATTCACGTGAGTTCTTGCAATCAAATTTTGGGAATGGAAAGTCACAATCTTTTTCAGTATTGGACACAGCTCACTGCTCGCGTTTTCTTGTTTTCTCGACTCGTTGCCGTGTGTCTTCTCTT